>PISX010006130.1:0-96831 GCA_004024625.1 Mellivora capensis
GTTTTTGCCCTTCTATATTCCACTCTCTCCCTAGCAGCCAGAGTGCTTTTTGTAAAATATGAAATAAATTATGTGATTGTTCTGTTAAAAATCCTCAAGTGCTTACATTACATTTAAAATACAATCTAAATTCTTCATCTTGGTTTACAAAACTTACATGATCTATTCCTTGACTAACACTCTCACGTGAATGCAACCCATTCTCTTCCTAGCTCCTTAGACTTCACCCTTTACTTTCTATTCTTGGAATACATTTATGTTCATTCCCAGAAAAGATACTTTGTACTTGCCATTTCCTCTTCCTGGAAAGCTCTGGGTCTGGATTTCAGCACTACTGTGATATTTTTATAATTCAGATCTTAACTCAATGATGTCTCTTTTGAGAGGCATTCCAAAACCACCAAATCAAATATAGTATAAACCCCTTCCCTGTCCACAATTCACTGTTCACAATATCATTCTTGTATTGTCTTAACATTTATTCCTTTCTGAAATTCCTATTCATTCACTGTCCTACCTGTTGATTGCAAGCTCCCTGAAACCAAGTTTGTTGCCTTTTCCACTGTTGCATTTCTAGCATGCTGAACATTATTTCCTAAATGGCAGTAACACAACACATATTAGTTTAATGACCTGGTTTAAAAAAATATGAATTCAAAGTTTGTTTACAGAATTTCATCAGTAAATTTGAAAAAAAAATTGAAGGAAAAATATTAACGGCAATAAGCAAGGCAGAGAGTGTCTCACCCTTCACAACCTAAAATATATTGTATAACAACAGCAATTTAAAAACAGTAAGTATGGACAGAAGTATTAAACACACCACTGAAGTAGTATAATTGGTACACCACCAAAACAATTCATCACTAAATTGTGTATAGTCTAATTCTTCCTCTAGATCCCCTTGACATGCCTTATTTTAGGTTCTCATCATCCCACCCTGTCTTTTAATTAGATAATGTCTTTAAAATATGAATTTTATTCTTGTCTGAATCCAGCATCAGTGGAAAATCATTCTGTTGTCATCAAACTTGCTTATTCACATATACGTATTAAACAGTGCTGTAAAAAACAAAGTGAAAACCTTTGTTTTTGTTTTTTACAATGTCTTTTAAAAAGTACTGTATCATCACCTTAATAGGCAAAACTTAACAATATTCTATTTGATAACGGGGCTGGTTAAACTAAGGCTATGGACCAATCCAGCCAGCAATCTGTTTTCCCAAATAATATCTTATTGAATCACATCCACACCCATTTGTTTATACATCATCTATGGTTGCTTTAATGCTACAAGGATAGTATAGTTACAGAGGACTATATGGCCTACAAAGTCAAAATATGCATCATGTGTCCCTTTATAGAAAAAGTTTCCTTGTTCCTGCTTTACACCATTGGTTTGTAGTGATTAGAAGCCATATGCCCTTCAAGTCACATTGTTGCAGCAGCTTTATAATATATACCTCTCTTTCTTTTCCCATGCAATGTAAAGATTACCTCTTAAGAGCCCTTATTAGCTTTTAAACATTGATGACATTGGCAAACAGACATTACTTCATTTTGACTAGCTTCTTAATAAAACTGTTTATTGACAAGTTCTGTTCAAAAATGATATATGGGCACCTGGGTGGCCATCAGTTGGTAACCATCAGTTGGTTAAGCAGAGGTTGGACTGTTGAGTTCAGCACAAATCATGATCTCAGGGTCTTGGGATCAAGCTCAGCAGGGAATCTGCTTAGGATTTTCTGTCTCCTATCCCTGTGCTCCTCCCCAGATTTGCATGCTGGTATCTCTCTCTCTCTCTCTCAAATAAATAAATGAAAAAAATAATTTTATAGGATGACATAATCTTATATAGAGAAAGCCCTAAAGATTGCACACAGAAAAATGTGAGCGCTAATAAGCAAATTCAGCTAAGCTGCAGGATACAAAATCAACATAGAAAAAATATGTTTCAATAGACCAATAAAGATCAATCTGCAAAGGAAATAGTCTCATTTACAATAGCACAAAAAGAATAAATTACTTAAGAGTAAACATAAGCAAAGAAGTGAAAGATTTATACATTGAAAACTACAAAACATTGCTAAAACAATTTGAAGAAGACACAAATAAATGGAAAGACATTGTGTGGTCATAGATAGTAAGAACTGATGTTGCTAAAATATCAATTCCACCCAAAGTGATGTACAGATTCAGTGGAATCTCATACCTCTTAGCATAGCCACTATCAAACCCCTCACCAAAGCAAAAACAAACAAACAATAATAACAATAACAAAAAAAAAGAAACCCAGAAAATAACAAGTGATGATGAGGATTTGGAAAAATTGGAATCCTGTACACCATTAATGGGAATGTAAAATGTCATGGAGTCCCACCAAAAAATTGTAAATGAAACCACCTTATGATCCAGCAATGCTACAATCTAGGCATTTATCCAAGAGGATTGAAAACAAGATCTCAAAGAGATACTTGTACTTTCATGTTTCCTGCAGCATGACCCACAGTACTGAGGAGGTGAAAACAACTTAAATGTCCATCAGTAGATGAATGGATAACAAAAATGAATAGGTAGAAAAAGGAAAATTACTCAACCTTAAAAAAAGAAAAAGAAAGCCTGTCATCCGCTACATTGTGGATAAAATTTGAGGACATCACACTAACCATAATCAGCCAATAAAGGAAGTACAAATACTGCATGACTTCACTTATATGTCATGTTGACAGTGGTCAAACACAAGAAGCAGAAATTGAAATCATGGTTGCCAGGGGTTGAGGGAGGGGGCTATGTAAAGTTGTGCAGTGAGTTTGGAGTTTCAGTCATGTATGAAGAAAATGCTCTAGAGATTTGTTCTACAAATTGTTTTGTTTTGTAGCATATATAATTAACAATACTATATTATACACTTAAAAATTTTACCACAATAAAAACAAATATTGTTCCTTGTGACTAAATTAGAAGCAAGGAAATTTTCAATCTGTGATTACTATCATTTTTATTATTATTTTATTTACTATCATTATTATTGTGTTAACTGTTCAATAAAATGTTAAGCACCCAATCACTATCAACTTGAAATACCTCATTATACACATATTTGAATTAAAATAAAGTTTAATGTAAATCAAAATCTAAAATAAAATAAAAACATGAGAGTGAGCATTAGGAGACCTAAATTCTAATTCCAGTTTCAGCAACCTGGGAGTCATTAGGTTTCAGTGTTTTGATCTATAGCATGGGGATAAACTGTTCTATTTCATAGCCCTCTCCTAATAATGAAATATTATATTACAAAATACGATATGTTAACACAAAGGAAAATTATGCAAATGAACAATAGTATTTGAGCAATGATTTTCAAGTAGGCAGCAGAATTTAAAGAGTAAAAAAAAATAAAGATTATTTTCTTTAAGAAAAAAGAAAGAGGATTCTTTTCTTACCTATGTCACTGGATGCCACAAGTCACTTACTTGTTTGTTTTGTACCACGGCATTAACAGAAGGCCAGCTCCTACCAAGGGTTAAAACTGAAGCCATCCAAGGCACTTGGGTGGCTCAGTGGGTTAAAGCCTCTGCCTTCAGCTCAGGTCAGATCTGAGTCTGGCATTGGGCTCTCTGCTCAGCAGGGAGCCTGCTTCCTCCTCTCTATCTGCCTGTCTCTCTGCCTACTTGTGATCTCTGTCCGTCAAATAAATAAATGAAATCTTAAAAAATAAATAAGTAAATAACAAAACCCAAAACTGAAAACTTCCACTACCTACATGACTCTATATCAGCTACAACAACATTTGAAATTTCACTGTTGACAGGAGATAGGGTGATAAAAGATTAACTTCATTGTAACTACCTGGGGTTAGCTGATAAGGGAAAAAACACAACTATCTCATAACAACCATTTGTGCTCACTCTAAATTACTTTTTTATTATAATGTAATTGTTTTGAAGTCATATCACTAAACATTTTCCAAAACTGGCCTAGTGGCTGCACCAGATTTTTATGTGGTAGAGGGTAAGGATGAGAGGTCACTATAAGCAGCCCATGCATAGTTTTGTTTGTTTGTTTGTTTTCAAAGTATATATACTTTTCCTAGTCCAAATCCACTCCCAGTTTGTAGAACAATCTCTGGACTGATTTGGAGGCAGAGAAAGAAGGGTAGGGATAAAGACATTCTTGGTTTGAAAAATCTCTTTAGTAGGTTCTGACCCATGTCACTTTCCAATTTGAAAAGAACCAAGTGTGGCAGAGGAAGCTGGATCCTGAAATATACATGAATTATTTGTGAACATGTTGAAATCTTGTATTTAATCCCAAATCTTACTGTAGTGGTTTGCCTCTTCTACCAGTTTCTCTCAAAGTATGCCCTATACTACTCTTCTATCAGAATAAAAGTTCTCATTTCTAAGAATATTTCCAGATCTACTAAACCACAGTCCTGGTGAATGGTTCCTAGGAATCTATATGTTAAATGGTCTCCAGCGGTAAAATTTACACAGAAATTTGAAAAGTCAAGTCATTGCTTTATATGAAAATTTGTATTTATACTTATTGTTTGAGCTAACCAATTCTCATTTAAAAAAAAAGGCAAATGTTGTTAGTTAAAACTATATATATTGGAGTTAACATCATATTTTAGATTTGGACTTTGATTAAAAAAGGTGAGTCATGCATCTTCACTGAACTCTTCTAATCTTACTAATCATACTTGATAATACTGCATTCAGTTCTAGGCAATGAAGTACAGTTACTTAGAGGACAGTCACATTATAAAGTAGATCCAACATTAAGTATGATCCTGATGATCATACTCTGTTTCTTTTATATCTCAGAAAAAACATCAATTTAAAAAGCAAAACATTTTGGTTTTGAACACTATTAAAGACATAATCATCATTTTATTCATCTATAGTACTGAAAAGAATCTAAAAGCTCAAAAGTCTACTAACAGCAGTGTAATAAACTGGCTCATTTTGTTTTCTAATATGTAAGAAAAATGGATTATTTGCATGGTAAACTAATAGTTTGAGCACCCTTTATTATTAACTTAAAAGGAGTAAATATGGTTTAGTTACCATATCCTAAGAAAATATATTTTTTTAGGATAACTCTATGATAGACTCAAGTTCATTAGATAAGCTCAATTTCAGTCTTCTACTATATATGACCTAATAATAAATACTAGTCAAATTGTAAATAGTAATCCATATTTTATTCTTTTTAGTGTAAGTTTTATTGTTCGAAGTTTAATTTTACTGACAATATGAAATATGACAATAACTTCATTAGTTTAATCTAACAATATATTATTTCAATGCCAAATACATTAATTTACTCTTTACATAAGAGAATAGTCTTTGAAGAAAAGTTTACTTGAATTAAATCAACATTAAGACTTCCAGCAAAACGTGAATGAGGAAAAGGAATTTAATAAGAGAAACATTTTTTTCCCTTTATGCTATGATTGTCATGCTATAGCATAGCTGAAATTCAATGGCAGACTTCAAGCCTTTATCTAAACCAGACATGAACAGTGTACTGACAGAAGACAAGAGCTTTCAGGGTCAGAGACAAGACTTATTTTTCCTAGCATAGCAAGCCACAAGAACATCAATTCTCCTTGTCCTCTGATCAAGATGGCCTTAGCATTACCCTTAGCTAGACTAAACTTTAGACAGGTTTCTTCCTGACTAGAGGTCCTGACCTCCCCTTTCTTAGGGCATTTACTTTAGAAAACTCACAATTACCAATTATTTCTCTGCCCTTTCAGATGTAAATATGAATGTAATTTGCCCAGTTTCTTAACCAGTTTTACAACCCAGGAATGTGTTCTCAATGACCTGGGAGCCAACCCTTTGAAATGTAATAACATGAAAGAAAGTGCTCTTATCTCTCAGTCTCTGTGAAGGGAGCAGAAGCCTAACTTTCATAAACATGAATTAACAAAGATGACCTAATCCCAATGATCAACCTCCCCCTTCTAAATTTCTCCAGCACTTTTACAATAGCTAACACCAATGCTTAAGAACTCTCTTGCCTTTGGAGTGCTCAGTGGGTTAAGCCTCTGCTTTCAGCTCTGGTCATGGTATCAGGGTTCTAGGAATGAGCCTCCCACGGGGCTCTCTGCTCAGCGGGGAGCCCGTTTACCCCACCCTTTGCCTGCTTCTCTGCCTGCTTGTAATCTCTCTCTCTGTGTCAAATAAATAATAAAAAGATAATAATAATAATAATAATAATAATAAGAAGAAGAAGAAGAAGAAGAAGAAGAAGAAGAAGAACTCTCTTGCCTTTTATTTCAGTTAGGTTGAATTCAATCTTATTCTCCCTGATTACAACAGTCCTGACCCCACCACAGCTGTCCTGAATAGTCTTCCTTGCCTGCTTAATTCTACCCAACACATTTTTAATTTATTTTTTCCATACCTTCTATGTCCTTTGGAAGCAATGAAAGGCCCAGGTGGATACTTGACTAATAGTGGGATTATGCCATTTCTGAGGAAACAGAAATTTAGGAAATCTTAATCTCATAAAGGCACTGCTAGCAAATCTGTCTAATTTGCTCTCCAAAGTGAGAGGGAAACATCTTTATTATCCTGGTCAAGAGACAAATCTCTCTACCCAACAGGGAGATGCTATTTCTATCTTCCAAGGCTTTTGCTATCCCAACACATATCCGATAAATGACTTTATATCTAAGTAATAATACTCACAATGTACATAACCAACAGTTAATTCATTTGGTGTATAATCATCTGAAAGTATTCAGTTGCACAATTTTATAATGAAAAGTCCATTTTTTTCATTTATTATTCAATCCCTTATTAGTTTACTTAACCATGAATTCAACGAACTTTTTTTGATTGCCTAAAATCTGCTACATACACTGAAAAAGAGTTACAAGTTTAAAGTACAATAAATTCATGTTCTCCAGGAGCTCCAATATAGTAACAAGTTAACTTGCTAATTATGTACCACATTCAAAGAAGTCAGAGACAAAATGGCAAAGACAGACCCAGAATTTCAAAGAATGAGGTTAAGTCTGGCAGGCAAAGAGAGAGGAAGGGCATATCTATAGGGTAGAATAAAGGGAAACAAATGAACAAAAAAAAGGTAGAATGACTTTGGTGTGGAGTATTTGGGAAAACACCAAGTACTGTCTGGCAGTGGCTAGAGTTACCTAGAAAAGTAAATGAGGTCCTATCCAGGAAAGAAAATATGGGCTACCATAAAGAATCTGTAGATTCATCTATTTGGAAATGACAGGGTACCATTTAAGCATTTTGAGCTTGATGAGGGAACAGAAGGCTGGCTGAGGACAAAGCAAAAGGCTGACATCCTGCAATCTTCCCCCACCCCCACTCCTGGATGTGACATTCTTTAAGAATCTCCCAACTATCTTAATGTTAATGGCTTGCTAAAAGGGAAAAACAACCTTGACCCTGGCAAGGCCTCCGGTTTCTGGTACCTTGCAGATCCTCTTTAGCATATGAAAGTTCTATTGAAACCTCCCTTTCCCTTACCTTCCCCCAACCCATGGTCCATAACCTGCCACCCCTCACAACCCAGGGGCAGCATCTCTTCCTGACCACCAGTCCTGTCCCCATGCTTTAATAAATCACTTTTTGCACCAGCGACGTCTTAAGAATTCTTTCTTAGCCATCGGCTCCGGACCTCGAACCACCGAACCTCACCTATATTCTAGAACTTCATCAAGCTGGGGAGTACCATAATCAAGATGTGGATTTCATTTGACTGTGGAATTAACTGGATTACAGAGAGGCAATATTATAAAAACAATATAAATTAAAACATTTTAATCTTGAAAAAACTATGGGATATAAACTTTCAAACTTCTAAACTCATAGTATATTCATTCTACAAATAGGTTTGGTGTATTTTTATGACTCTTGATATATAGTGCCAAATTGTTCCCCCAAAAGATTGTAGAGCAGCATATCTTAATCAGCGTTAAAGATCAACACATTTAATGAAAAATAACCTAACCTCCAAATCACTCCTCAGATTCTGAAAAAGTATCATTTTGAAGATCTACACTGTCTTTCAAAATGTACACAACTTGTTTTCTCTTTTTTCCTTCGTCTTGAAATAGATTACTGTTCCTCGGTAAAATAGCAGATGAAGTAGTGGTTTGTATCAGGGTCTATATTTTATTAAAATAAGTAATGTGCTCTTAAAAGCTAGCAGCACATTCAGTGCAGAGTAAAGCTCACACTATGAGGGACTTGGACTGCAACTAACAATGGTTGAAGGAACAAGATTCATATTTTCTTCCATAATCCCTGTGTAAGGGCCTATTTAGCCAGAGCGGCTCCATCTCGGTTGAACACCCATTTCGTTGTTTATGAGGTAAAACTTAAACTGACCCTGTCCCTGGGTTTATTCATTAGAATGGTATAAGTAATATCCCCAGTACTATTTAAATTGGCCCACTCTCTTTCTCAACCACATGTATTTGAAACCAGTTAAGTTAAATGAGAGTAGTGAAAATCAACTATAAAAAGTTTTCAGTTCCTTTTCTTTGCAATAATGCCAATTTTATTTATTTATTTTTTGAAAATTTATTTATTTATTTGACAGAGAGAGATACAGTGAGAGAGGGAACACAAGCAGGGGGAGTGTGGTAGAAGCAGGCTCCCTGCTGAGCAAGGAGCCCAATGTGGGGCTCCATCCCAGGACTCTGGGATCATGACCTGAGCCAAAGGCAGACACTTAAGGACCGAGGCACCCACATGCCCCCAGTAATGCCAATTTTAGTACATAATTTTTGGCAAAGGGTATCATCAGTATTAAAAAAGGAGGAAAGGGTTGTTTAGTTTTTGAGTTGTATTTATTCTTCACTGGTGATTTATCTATTACAATCCATTGCCTTTGAATTTATTAAAGTCATTACATTGGCAAATCAAATTTTACACAAGGAATTTGTTTGGTGGAGATGTAACAGGATGCTGATGGAAACAAGCATCCTTCCAGTCTATGGTATAGTACAAGACACATCCATGCGGAATTTATTTAAAAATAGCAAGTTCTCTTGAGTAACCCTTCTCTCCCTAACTATATAATACTGGAATTTTAGGAGAGGTTATCTGAAGGAAATTTATAGGTTTAGAGATAGCTGTGCCATCCCCCCTGCCCCACCCCGGGGAGATAGGAGAGGCCTTCTCTTCCTCCTCAAAAAAGAAACACTTGTAGAGAATGAAGGTGCCTGCAAGCAGAGCACTTTCTTCCTCATCCAAATGCTTGCTAAATGCAGAAAGTTACAGGGTTTATACTTCATGAGAATGTAAAATGATGTGAAAGTTCCTGACAGAGCTTGGTATATACTCTAAGAAGTTTGAAAATGTATATGAACCTCGAGACTGTTTTCTACTAGAGAAGTCAAAAGGCAGGAGTCTTGAGAAGCTTTCCATGGCATGGTGAGGAGAGAGGTGTCAGCAATTAAGCAAGTTTCTCCACACCATTTGCAGTATAAGTATGTATAAGATTCCCAAGGACCATGGGGACAGTGCAAATGACAGCTTGGCTAGTGTTCTTTCAGGTAGTCCCCTTCATGAGAGGGCTAGGGTGGGGATGATGAAAGATGGAGGTGGACTTTTGCATAAGTCACTACATGAGGACACAGTCTGTATCAGGCAACAGTGTAAAGTCAAAGTCCCTCTGTCACTTCCAAAGAACAGCAAGCATCATCCATGAAGGAAAGTCTCCCTTTGGTGGTGGCCACATAGAGGCATCAATGGCTACATTTCAATAGCATCCGTTCTATAAACTCTCAAATATGCCTACTCTAATCCTTTTGTTCCTCTTCTCTATAGGTCCATAAGCCAGAAACAAGGGTCAAGCCTGTGCTTGGGGAGAGAGAAGTTGTGAATATGATATTAAATTGAAGTTTTGTTTAGTTGAACTAAACATCTTAATAACTAAATGTCAGAGTTGCTTTAATAAAATTTTTCTTAATGCTGAAATTGATTGGAAAGCTATTGGATATACTTAGACTTAAGCAAAGAGAATTTAATAAAGTATGATTGAAGGCAGAGTCTGGAAAAAAGTAAAGGCAGTTTCCTATTCATAGCCCATAAAGTTCAACCCCCTTTTCCATTTCAATAATCCGGTTGCAAGAGTATTAATTGTTTTACGTATTTGCTTCAATATTTTCCTCTTGCCCTTTTTCTAACCTCTTTATTTTGGTTATATCAGAAGAATATGCTTGTCCATATTCCTGTGTGAGGTGGCAAATATGTTCACATTTTTATACTTCCTTTGTAATCTCTTTTATACACTGAGTCAGCCACATTGTAGAAGGTACAACAATGTTTACAGTACATTTTCTTTATATTTTAATGTTTAATATTTTAATCTTTTAATTCATATCGAATATTTTTGGTCACTGCTATGAGAGAAGTGTACTGGACCCTGTGATGTGTTTCTCCCACTCACTTAGGATTAAAGAACTTATCGCCAGCACCTGGAAGTGATTCAACAGATAGTCTTTAACTATTACACAACTCCAGCAATTATTTCTGTTGTAGAGTACTGCCTTGGCAAAAAGTGTTGACCTTTTTGTCAACAGCCTGCATTGAATGATAGGTGGATGCACACTTGTGAAAAACCTGGCCCCTTCTCTTTTATTTGAAACAATCTAAGGATTAGGACATCTTTAGAGGTCAAAATTTAGTGATATCAGAGCCCATCATCTCTGGTTATCCAATTCTACTTTTTTCCTGACCTTCCATAGGAAGAGATCGCAAGAGTCCTTGATTAATACTAATATCCACCTCTGCCTCTTGAATCCAACTTACTTAAATTGGATCCTCCCCCCTGCAATAGGTAACAATTAATACAACACCATTTAATGAATAATTTTTATCATTTCTGTGGGTTTCTAGTGGCCCCCTGGTCACTCACTAAGAAAGTCTATGCAGTAAATTCAGCGTGATTATCACACACACACAGAAAGGGTAGTAGAATTCATATGTTTGTTAAGGAAACTTAAGGAGAAACTTAAGAAAATAAAGGTTGGATCCATTTTATAAACTTTTAAAATGTCATTCTAAGGAATTTTGACTTACCTGTTAGGTAATGGGGTATTTTTAAAACTGGAAAGTATGACATCTGATTTTTTTAGTAGGGAAGTACTGTAGCAGTATGGTGTATGCATCAAGAGGAGCAATTTAGAGATTATTATAGAAGCTGAGGTAAGAGACGATGAATATCTGAAGTAGGATGTTGACACTGGCAAATGTTACAAGGGACTCACTGAACGATTTTGAAGCTAGAATTGCTAGGACTTGGGTGACAATATTGTAAAATTGGAAGAGAGCTTTCTTAATTAATGGTATAAACTATTTAAATACAGGTTAGTCGAGCCAATTGATACATTATTTTTAACTTAAAATATTAGAAATATAATTATTCTGTAGAGAAAAAGGGCTAATTTATTCTTTAGTCCCACATTTATACCTAGGCTGATTCCACAGACCAGTGATAAATGATGCATTAAGTATATTATTGTTGTTCTTATGCTGTTGAAACTAAGGAATATCTTTAAAGCAACTGAATAATTTTTGCAACTCAATAATTTATAAGCAGCAGCACTGAGATTACTTAAAAAGAATATAGCACAATTTGAAAAAATAACTTACTAAAAAAATTGCAAAGTTATGTATACAAAGTAAAAAACAAACTCCAGATGATATTCCAGTATCTATAAACATAACAGTCCAGTTGAAAATTTATAACTTTAAATGTGATATATGCTGAAGTGAATCACAGTGGGAAAATGTGAGTAACAGGTTTATCAAGGTCAAGACCCCACAACTTTTTAACTTTTTGTAATAAATCACCAACTTATTTTCCCAGCACTAAATAAGCCTGTTTCTGGGAAAAATAAACATAAGGATTATTTTTAAAAATGAAGTTGAGGGGCACCTGGGTGGTTTAGTGGTTAATCTTCTGCCTTCGGTTCAGGTCATGATCTCAGGGTCCTGGGATCCGGCTCCATCAGGCTCTCTGCTCAGTGGGTAGCCAGCTTCTCCCTCACCCACTCCCCCTGCTTGTGTTCCCTCTCTCACTGTCTCTCTCTCTCTGTCAAATAAATAAAATCTTTAAAAAATAAATAAATAAAAATAAAAATGAAGTTGAATTTAAAAATAGGAAAACTTCCCTATTTAACTTTGGCTTGCTATGATAAATATACATATATAAACACACACACACATATACACACACACATATATATACATACATACATATACATACACATATATGTATATAAATCTTTGGTAATCACATTAATATTTTATTATTTCATCTTGTTTCAAATTTCATATGAGCTGTTAATGATCTTTCTTTAGAAAATTGATTTTTAAAAAATCAAATATGCAAAAATAGAAAAAGCACATAAAATATTAAATACAAATAAGAGATAATTTGTTAAAAGAAGATCCTATCAAACTTGTGACCTAGTATCAACTGAAAGTGGATAAATATTCTTCTTTGTCATATTAGAGTGTGAGATGTCAATATAATGATAAATATGCAAACAAAAGTATGAATTTCCAATGAATTATGCATAAGTTCTTTTTTCCATATACAAAGGAACCGAATGTGATTATTCAGTGCTTACAAAACCTATAATATTTATAATCATGTAGAAGAATCCAGTTCCGGGGATACATAAAGCCATGCTTTAAAATGTGTCTACAAACTGCTACAAACTTTAAAAAAAAATAAGCAGAAGAACTATTTTCAATGCTTTGCATAGGGATGAGAGTTTGAAAGAAATATAATCGAAGCTAAGTTCAAATTATAGGGAAGCTTTATGTTTTACATTTTAAATTTTAGATATAATAATCCTGTTGTCACAGTATAAGTTCCCCCTTTCCCCTGCTTTCATGGTAGATTCTTAGACATCTACTAAACAGGTATAATAGACACCAAGTGAGGTGGTAAATATAAGCAGAATATATAGCATGTCAAATGATCCTCTATAAACAGCACCGTGGAAGAGAGAATATAAAGTACTTTTCCTTTCTTTCCAATAATAACAAGAAGTCAAATTGATATAGAAAAAGCTAAATAACAATAAGAAGTCAAATTCTTTCCTCCCCCACCCCCACTCCCTCTGCCCCTTTCTTCTGTTAAAAAGAGATATTTGTGTAAAAAAAAAAAAAAAAAGAAAGAAAAAAAAAAGAGTTATTTGTGAAAAGTTCCAAGTCAGAGAACCAAGACTTAATATCTATATTAAGTGCAGTTTCAGCCTCTGCTAAGAATGTGATCTCAATCAAATACTCTAGAATTTTCTGGCCAGCACGGGTGAGGAAATCCACCTGACAGACCCCCAAAGGAAAGTGACCTTACTTGAAATAATCCTTTCTTTTGTTTTTGACTTCCTTGATTTTCCCCACTTTCTGCCTATAAAAGTCTTCCATTTTCTATAGCTCCTTGGAGCTCTTTCTATTTGCATGGAGGGATGCTGACTGATTCATGAATAGTTCAATAAAACTATTAAAGCCTTTAAATTTCACTTGGTTGAATTTTATTTATTAGCACTTCCTTCTGTTAGAGGCAGTTAGTTAGGTTCTAACAAGATGGCTTGGAGGCCTACAAAGAGGAAGTCAAGGCCAGCTCTCTGGAAAGTCAGAGGCAACATTCCAAAACAAAGCCAGGAGGTGCTGTATCAAACCAGACAGGCCTAAGATAGCAGGTGCCACCCAGGAAGCCCCTGACCAAATAATAAAGAAAAGGCAAGAAAAAACGCTTCTAAGAAATTCCCACTCCAAGTAATGAATATGCCACCCCCTCATTGACAACTGTCAATAAAAGAGAGACACCCAAACCCCAGGGCTTGCAGTTCTTTCTCTCTCTCGAGCTCTCTGACTTTCATATC
The DNA here is from genome assembly GCA_004024625.1 of Mellivora capensis. Classification (NCBI taxonomy): domain Eukaryota; kingdom Metazoa; phylum Chordata; class Mammalia; order Carnivora; family Mustelidae; genus Mellivora; species Mellivora capensis. The sequence goes on from PISX010006130.1 coordinate 13,901, forward strand.
TTGAGTGTACTTTTGCTTTAATAAACTTTCCCACTGTGTCACTTGTCTGCTGTGTTCTGTCTGTCCTTGAATTCTCTCTCTTGTGAGGAGACCTAGCCTCTAGTGACATCCTGGGGATAGACTCAGTTGAGGCCTCAGGGCTCAGGATCAACCCAGTTCAACCAGCAACACTTCCTTTTTCCCTTCTCTTCCCTTTCCTTCCCTTTTTCCCTTTGCTTTGCTTTTCTCCTGTCTTCTTTCTTACACCTCCTTTCTTCCATTCCTTCTTTTTCCCTCCCTCCTTGCTTCAAATCTTCTTTCCTTTTTGTTCTTTATATGTTTTACAACGAATATATGTTGTTTGCATAATTTTGAGTTTTTATATAACCCTGTAACATTATGAAAACAAGGAACATATGGAATTGAGAGCATTGGTTGAGGCACAGCCTTCAAAAGTAAGTATCCTTCTGTTTTCTTTTTCCCTTTCCTTTCCTTTCCTTCTTTATATTTCTTCTTCCTCCTCTTCCTTCTTCTTTTCTCTTAAGTCTTGAGCTTTAGAATTTTGCTATTAGAAAAATAACAGAATTTGGAAAAATGTAGAATTTTAAGTTCAAAGATGTTGAGAGATAAAATTAGGAAAGACTAATAGGGGCTATAAGGATTTGCTTTTATGCATCTGAGGTTGGAAACCCCATTTACAATTAAAAAAGAGGTACTGAGAAATGTAGAAATCTAGGAGATTCTATGTTTCTTGTGGAATAATGGCTTATAGGACACTAAGAAAATGGTCAATGCACAAAATGACGACTCCTCCCAGCTTGTCCAGTCCAGTCCTGGTTTATGTTAGTTGTTCTATAGATTTGTCTTTAACTGCTTTAATGTTTATTACTTTCAAGAATATCCTGATTTGGATGTTATGGTTACCAATCAAGAGGGAACCCTTTAGGGAAGCTGAAGAAGGAAGACACAATCTAAGGCAGATACAAGGATTGAAGCTTTTGTTTTACAGCTAAGAAGGACTATTTAAAAAGCATGTATAATAACATATATGCACTTTGCATACAATGATACTTACATATTTTAAAATGTAGTAAATCTTTATGGAGTTTAACTACATTGCTATTTGATTCTTCACAATTCATTTGGTCTTTTGAAGGTATGATATAAATTTAATCTCTTCAGTTATTATTAAAAGAGACCTCTTCAGTTACTTTTAAAAAGAGAAATGTTTTGAAAGAAGTGGGGACCATAATGGTGGTTGCCAGGGGCTGGTGTTGGTGGTGGTGAGGGGAAGAAAAAAGGAGATATTGATTAAAAGGTACAAAGTTTCAATCATGCAAAATGATTAAGTCCTAGAGATCTACTATATACTATAGTGCCTATGGTCACCAATACTGCATAGTATACTTAAAAAATTGCTAAAAAGGAAGAAGAAACTTGGAGGTGATCGATATGTTTATGGCATTGATGGAGACAATTTCACCTGTGTTTACATATTTAGAGACTCGTCAAGTTGTATACATTAGCTGTGCACGGCTTTCTATATGTTAGTTATACCTCGATAAATTAGTTTTAAAAAGAGAGAGAGAGAGAAATACTTGTACTTAGACAAACAAATATATATCCTTTCCTGTTCTTAGTTTCTAGGCAGAGACAGCCCATTGGGTAATCAGCAGTAATGAGGCAGTACAGTTCAGGTAACCATAACTCTAAATGCCATCAAGAGTTCATATTCTGGAGTCAGCTAGTCTGACTTGGAATCCCAGTTCTAATACTGACTGGTTATTTGGCCTTCTGTAAATTGATCAACTTGTACAGAAGGATTTTAAGCACCAACTAGATAACTGGGTTTTTGTGAAATTTTTCTAAAAATACACTTTGTATAGCCCTTAGACATTCATTATTTATCAGTATTTTTTCCTATTATGTTATGTTGAGAATACAAAGGAGATAATGTATATTCCTTATCCTGAATGTGTGTATAATCTCAGGAAGTAAAAGAGTTGCATGGGAAAAATTATAATAAAGTACAAAATTTGCTATCATGACTAAAATTTGAGTATAATGATGAAATCTTTCTAGTAAAGTTGGAAAAGATTTCAAAATAAGGGAGGATTAGATGTAAGATCTGAAAACTTAGGAATTGAAATAGAAGAGGAAATAACTTTCACAAAATCTAGGTTTTACATGGAAGCTATTAATTTTTCAGTAATACTGGAATATGACCAGACGAGATCGGGCGCGTTCAAGGTGGTATGGCCGTAGACAATACTGGAATATAATATGCGAGGGCAAAGAAGGTGGCCAGGTACTTAGGAACAAGTGTATATTTTGGCCCTTAAATGATTGGGTTCCATAAAATTGAAATTTCAGTAAAGGAATTAGGTGTATATTTTAAAAATACCCTCATGGTGACATTAAGTACAAAATCAGAAGAAAAGAGATAACTCATGATATTTATCATTTTGTATGGTAAGAAAATGACAAATAATCTTAGAGTAATATTAATTAATGAAAAAATTCAAAAGGTATGTAGCTTGCAAGGAATGAAGGAGTTAGAACACAATTCTGTGTTTTTACTTTCCCTGTTTAAAAGACCTAGTGGACCTAGTGGTCTTTATCGTTCCATATAGTCAGCCTCAATTCAGAGACCCTAAGAAATTCTTCTTCATTTGCTGTATTCTGATTTAGAATCCATATCCCTCAGATCCAATGTAGTATTTTTTCTTCCTTCATTTGATAGTTTCACATATCATGTGATATGATATCATGTGATAATAGACTTTTCAGTAGAAAACTGGAAGTCAATAGAAGTCAGCAAAGGAGAAAGGAGGAGGAAGTTAGGTGATAGACATAATCAAATTTGTACCTATTGAAAAATGAAGGATTTGATAATTATTATTTTTCATGCCTTGCCTTCTATCTTAGCATGTTATGTTTAAGTGTGACAGTTTCTGTTTTATAAGGATACTTCTACACAGGTCAATAAGGTTCTATCAGAAAATCAATTTTCTATTGATTTTTATGGAAAACTGCTTTTATTCTGTAGTTAGGTATGGAGCTATATAAACATAATTATATAATTAAAAAGCATTACTGCAGATAGTCTATGCTCTGTGCATATTCAAACACACATACACACACACATACAGAGCAATGTTTAGAACTGGCCAGTTAACTACCATTTTGGCATTTTGTTCTTAAATTTTGTCTAAAGTATTTATTCTAAAACTGCATAAAATCCTAGATTTCCACTGGGATTAATCACATAAAGGGTCTATTTAATAATGCATGGTGATTATACTAGAAGGGAATTATCAACCCTATGTGGACAGGAAATTTTTAAAAAGATGACCTAATAGATCTCTTTCCAACTTAAAGCCTATAAAACAAAGGATCATTCTGCCTGCGCTAGTGAATATTGAGATGAAAATTACAGATTCTACTGTATTATTCAAAACTTCTGACCTTGGTCGCCTGGCCAATATCCCTGATCTCATTAAACTCTCAGTCAAATTCTCAGAGATGAATTAAAATTTGCCAAGTCACCGGTAAAAGGAAAAAAAAAAAACTATATTATTTATCTGAATAACTTTAGGTTATTACCATATTTGGTTTAGAATGCAGGAAACTGGTACTAAAGTATAATTCATTATTTTCTAAATACTATATAAATGCTATATGATTGTTAGAAAATTTTGAATTAAAGTTGGTAATTTAGATCTGACTTCTATCACTTATTGTGAAAGTAATCTAGTTGTACATTTATACATTTTGCACAATGCACTTTATTTTATTTTACTTTTTATTAACTTTTTAAATTTAATTTCAATACAATTAGCATGTAGTGTTATATTAATTTCAAGTGTACAATATAGTGATTCAAGAAATCAATACAGCGTTACTCAATGCTCATCAAAAGTGTGCTCTAGATCCCTTTCAACTATTTCACTCATAACACCAACTGCCCTCTGATATACTTTATTTTAATTAACGTACCTTCAGTTAAAGTTATTATTATTGTTTTCAACAAGAATATGTTTTTTTACTTGAAGCATAGAGCTCATGGTTCTGAAAGATAAATAGAATACACGTTTTCTTCAAGTACACATAGAAGAATTCCCTGGTTAAATCACATAAAAAGAGACATAACAAATATTACAAATTTAAGAAGAGTGAAATGATACCAAGTTTATTTTCTAACTACAGTGGTATAAAGCTAAAGATCAGTAATAAAACAAAGCTGGAAAATCTTTAGTGTAAATATTAAATATTTAATATGTAAAGATTATATTTAATATGTAAAGATTGTACAACTTACTACTGCACAACCAATAGACCAAATAAGAAATCAAACAGCAAATCAAAATATGTCTCAAACAAAAGAAAAAAGAAAACCTGATACTCCAAAATCTATGAAATGCAGCAAAAGCATATGTTAGAGTGAAATTTATGCTATAAAAGAAAGAAATCTATGCTATAAATGTTTGTATTAAGAAAAATATTTCAAATAAGCAACTTAACCTTAAATCAAGAGGAACTAGAAAAATAAGAAAGCTAAAATTTAGTGGAGGAAGGAAATAACAACAATTAAACAGAAGTAAATAAAATGGTGTCCAGTATAAACAATAATATAACACTGAAAGTAATGGCCAATTTAAAAATATAAAATAAAATTGGCAATGCTTTAACTTCATTAACTAAGAAAAGAGAGGGAGAGAAGACTCAAAAACCAAAATAAGAATTGGAAGAGAAACAATATAACAGATAACTCTACAAATACATAGTCTGATAACAGATTACTACAAACAAGTATATACTAACAAATCAGATAACTTAGAAAAGATAATTCTTAGTATATGTGCTGCCAAAGCGAGCACAGAAAAGATAATTCTTAAATTGCACAAGTTACTATGATTGAATCATGAATCCTGAAACCTAGGAAATTTCTTGGACCAATAATGACAATGAAAATTAAAGTAGAAATCAAAAATCTTCCAGCATAGAAAAGAACAAGACCATATGGTTTCACTGGTAATTTCTACCAAAACATTTAAAACATAATTAATGGCAATCATTCAATCTGCAGGTGTCCTGAGATCTAAAATGAGTTTTGCAGGAACTCAGTTCTGGTGGAGCTGGTTATCAAGTCTCATTTCACAAGCAGGCCACAGCCAGCTAGTTAAAACTTGCCACATTCAGGCCAGGAATCAATGCTGCCCACAGCAGGTAAGGACAGTCTCTGCAGATGACTGACCTACCTGAGAGATAGAGCAACCAAGACAAAGCAGCAAAGTGCACCCAGCACATACTGGAGATACTACCTGAAGCACAAGGCCCTGGGCACTACATGACCTCTTCTTCATAAGGCCATTACTTTCAGAGGACATTACTGGCTTTTCTAACACAAAGAAGAAAGCAAAAACCTAGGCGAAACGCCAAGACAGAGGAATTTATCCTGAACAGAAGAACAAGATAAGGCTACAGTTGGAGATCTAAGCAATATGTAAATAAATAATATGTCCGATGGAGAATTTAAAGCAACAACCAGAAGGATAATCACTAGGTTTGAAAAAAGAACAGAATACATCATGGAAACCCTTACCACATAGACAAAAGAGTTAAAAAATAATCAGAGATAAAGAATGTAATAAAAAGATTGGAAATAAGCTTAATACTATGAGCAGCAGGCTGGAAGAAGCAGAGGAATGATTTAGTGCCCTAGAAGACACAGTAGTGGGAAAATATAAAACTGAACAAGAGAAAAAGAACATGAGAGTAGACTTAGGGAACTCATTGACTCCATCAAATGTAGTAACATTCATATTATAGGAGTTCCAGAAGAAGAAGAGAGAGAAAATTTATTTCAAGAAATAAAAGCAGAACACTTCCCTAATATGGGGAAAGAAACAGACATCCAGATCCAGGAGGCCCAGAGAACTCCCATCAAAATCAACAAAAGCAGGCCAACACCATAATATACTGTAATTAAATTTGTAAACTATAGTGATAAAGGAAAAATCTTAAAAGCAAGACAAAAGAAGTCCTTAACTTACAAGGGATGACAATAAGGCTAGTTGGAGATTTCTAAATAGAAACTTTGCAAGACAGAAGAAAGTGGCATGATATAGTCAAATTACTAAATGTAAAAAGTCTGCAGCCAGGGTGTGTCTGGGTGGCTCAGTGGGTTAAGCCTCTGCCATCCCCTCTGGTCATGATCTCAGGGTCCTGGAATCAAGTCCCATATCGGGCTTGCTCCTCAGCAGGGAGCCTTCTTCCCCCCTCTCTCTGCCTGCCTCTCTGCCTACTTGTGATCTCTCTCTGTGTCAAATAAATAAATAAAATCTTAAAAAAAAAAAAAAAGTCTGCACCCAAGATTATCCTATCTAGCAAGGCTGTCATTCAGAATAGAGGGAGAGATAGAGTTTTCCAAGCAGGTGCACCTGAGTGGCTCAGTCGTTTAAACATCTGCCTTCAGCTCAGGTCATGAACCCAGAGTCCTGGAATTGACCCGGACATCAGGCTCCTTGCTCAGCAGAGTCTGCTCCTCTCTCTTGGTCTTCCCATCCCCTCCACTCGTGTGCACATCCCTATCTCTCTCTCTTGCTTGGTTTTACCCTATCTCAAATAAATAAAGCTAAAGGAGTTTGTGACTAAATGAATCCTGTAAGAAATAGTAAAGGGGACTCATGGAGTGCAAAGGAGAAACCATGACAAAGACAAGAAAAGATCAGAGAAAATCTCCAGAAATGACAAAACAAATAATAAAATAGTAATAAATAACCTATCTATAAATAATTACTTTGAATATAAATTGGCTAAACACCCCAGTCAAAAGACACAGGGTGTCTGAATGGATTAAAAAAAAAAAAGGCCCATCTATATGTTGTATTTTATATTGTAAAGTGGTACATGAATCTTGCATATCATAAAAGTAGATGAGCAATTTTCATAATAAAAATAATTGTAGGATCATTTAAAATACATTATAAATAAAATTTATAATTTATTTTAATATTATTGCTTATAATAAAAATGATTTGAGAATTTAAAATGTATCACAAAAACAAGAAAAAAAAGAATTTCTTAGAATGCTTAAAATACTTAAAATACAAAATTCATACTCATTTTATATTTTTCCTATTATAAAATTAACATCTGATAAAGAGTGTATGCATATCTTCACTTTTTTTAAAGATTTTATTTTATTATTTTTTTATTTGACACAGAGAGAGAGAGATCACAAGTACAGAGAGGCAGGCAGAGAGAGAGGGGGAAGCAGACTCCCCACTGAACATAGATCCCAACGCAGGGCTTGATCCCAGGACCCTGAGATCATGACCTGAGCCAAAGGCAGAGGCTTAACCCACTGAGCCACCCAGGTACGTCACATGTCTTCACTTTTAAAATAGACCAAATTGAATTTGCTAAGCTCACCGTGGTTTGTATCAGGATCACAAAAGTATTAATTTACTGGATAGCTAAAAATTGCTAATAATAGCCAGAATGTATATACAACTACATTGTTGAATTCAGTTTGGATAAAATGTATCTTTAACATCTTTTTTAAACATTTTAAAAAAAATTTTTTTATTTATTTGACAGAGATCACAAGTAGGCAGAGAGGCAGGCAGAGAGAGAGGGGGAAGCAGGCTCCCTGCTGAGCAGAGAGCCCGATGTGGGGCTCGATTCCAGGACCCTGAGATCATGACCTGAGCTGAAGGCAGAGGCTTAACCCACTGAGCCACCCAGGTGCCCCTATCTTTAACATGTTAGTTTTAAAATTACTATGATTACCAATTGCTAATAATTAAAAAGATACATAAAAAATTAAATCTCCTAAGTATATTTGTCATTATGAATAGTTGCTTCATGATGTACTTTAGACATTTTTTTAAAACTCTTTCACAAGCTAATGTGAAATTCATGTTATGTGCATTTTCACACCAAGGTGACTTTTACAGTGAGTTTTTACCACAGGCATGCTTTACAATGTACATATGATCATCAGGGCTTGAGTGACCCACTGGGGTCTGATCTGGTATTCTGTTTGCACAGGCATTTTCTCAATAGACCTGACATTGATCATCTGTCAATTTGATTTGCTAATCTTATGAGACTCATTGTAAACAAAATAAGTAAATGTTTGCAAGCCCACAGAGAAAACACTACAGCTATGCATTTTATTTGTTTGACATAATCATTCTGTTAGAAGTTTAAAAACAGAAATAAAGAACAACAGTATTTTTTTCTCTTTTTGAGTTCTTACCAGATGATTAAGTGTTAGACATTTGTATTTAAAAACAACTAATCCAAATGGTGGAAAAGCCCAGCTTGTGAAGTAATATAATTAGACAATGTAGCCAATAACAAGCATGTATCAATGAGGACCTGAAATCACCATGTCATTTTACCTATTTTACAACCTGTCAGTATACCAGATGCCTAATAAATCATATCCCTACCACAGTTTATAAGCCAAAATAACACATTTTCAGAATCTATAAATCAAACCAGTATGTGACATTTCAAAGAAACTGCACTACCACAACTGATGCACTAGATACACATACAACTTATATTTTACAAAAGGCTGCTTAAAGACTTGCTTATTACATGAGTTTCTTGTACCAACACAGCATCGTAATATTCGTGTGTGTCGGAAAAGGAAGAGGTGTGTAAGCCATTATGTGGGGAAGGACTCAAGTATTACAAATAGTGTATCTAGACAGTACCCATTTGTGTGACAAAGATAAAAAAGCATCTTCGGTTATACATTAAAAAATGGCTGCCTTCTGAGGTGCCTGGATGGCTCAGTGGGGTAAGCCTCTGCCTTCCGCTCAGGTCATGTTCTCAAGGTCCCGAATCGAATTGGCCTCTCTGCTTAGCAGGGAGCCTGCTTCCCCCTCTCTCTCTGCCTGCCTCTCTGCCCGCTTGTGATCTCTCTCTCTGTCAAATAAATAAAATTTTTTTAAAAAACAATAAGGTTTTAATAAAATGGCTGCCTTCTTAAGCAGTGAGGCAAAGAAATATTCATCTTTTATATACAGTTAGGGGTTTGCATTCAAATTTCTAAGTTCTTTATTTCTTCAATAAAAAGGTTTAAATCTCTGGATATAAACAATGAGCATCTGCATTTAAGGAAATATTTGTCATAATGGAGTAAATAGCTCCAACATCTTCTAATGGATGATTTGTAGTTTACTCAAAAATATCTGTGGGCTTATATAATTAATACTTGCTTTAAAAAATAAATAAAACCAAAAATAAAATTCTGGGGGTGCCTGGGTGGCTCAGTGGGTTAAAGCCTCTGCCTTCAGGTCTGGATAACAGGTCCTGAATCAGGCTTTCTGCTCAGCAGGAAGCCTGCTTCCTCCTCTCTCTTTGCCTGCCTCTCTGCCTACTTGTGATCTCTGTCTGTCAAATAAATAATTAAAATCTTCAAAATAAATAAATAAAATTCTGTTTTATCGTAATAGACAACTTTTTCTTTGATTATAAAACAAAAGGAGATATAAATTAATGAAAACTAGCCATAATTATTTTTAATATTCCAAAAATAACTTAAAAAGACCCATCATTTGTATTCCCTCTAACCAACATTAAATCACATGATATTGGTCTCATATCTTCCTCTGAGGGTATTCTCACAATTGCTGTTGTGTGCACTCTTGCTTTGTGAATTTCATTGCACCTACTGGTTCTTTTTTACATGGAGTGCTAACACATTTACCAAGCTGCAGATGTCTATGTGTTATTCTTTGATTCACTCATACACATTTCCTTAGTAAAATTCTATGACCTTTCCAACAGCACAGTTTTTACTAGTCCATTCCAGACTTTGATTTTTTTCTATTTTTTCAAAAGAATTTTTGTTTTATTTCACTTTACTTTGTAGTTTCAAGTTTTTATTTAAATTCCAGTTAGTTAACATGCAGTATAATATTGGTTTCAGGAGTAGAATTTAATAGATTTCATCACTTACATACAACACCCATTGCTCATCACAAGTGCCCTCCTTAGCATGCATCACCCATTTCACCTATCTCCCTACCCAAACCCCTCCAGCAACCCTGTTTGTTCTCTTTACTTAAGAGTCTGTTTATGGTTTGCCTCTCTCTCTTTTTTTTCAAATCCCCCATATAAAGCATTAAATATGGATTATTTTATTATAGGGAGCACTAAGGAATAAGTCTTCTTGATAGTGTTCGAAACAGATAATTTCTTATAACTAATTTCTTAAACTGAGACAACATAACAAGCAGCGTTTTAAAACAGTCAAATAGATAAAACAAAATCATCCAGAGCTCTTATCTTTGATCAATCCTGGGTCTTATATTTTATTCATGGATTAAATTTACTTCTTAATTAAATTTTTCTTCTAATTTTTCTTAGCTTTCTTTAATATTAACAATGGCACTTGATTTAAGTCAGGTAAAAATAATTTGATTATATTTCACTTGCATGCTGATTCCTTTGACATCATGTTTGGATTTTTGTTGTTGTTACTGCTATAAAGGTGGGTTGGTCTGGTTTTATGCATGCTTATTTATATCTATTAAGAAATTGAACCCTCACAATTTTATTCCTCTAGTAATTAGTGTATTTTCAAAATTTTCTAAAGTTGTACAATGGTATTTTACAAGCCATTCTCTTTTACATTTTGAACATTTACTTTTAACTGAAAATAATTATGAATTTCCTTTACTGAATAAATATTTACTGAATTCTACTTTATATTTTTATATCATAGTAGACACTGGTGATTGCAAAAAAAAAATTACATGCAGACTCTGATATGAAGAAGTTCTCAAAGCGAGAAACAAATGAGCGAACAGATGTGAGAAGTACTAAGATACACAATTTAATAGGTATAATAGGCATGAATGTGTAGAATAGCTGCTAAACAAACTGATCAGGATATCCACTCATGCATTGAGATTTTTAACTTGATTAGGTGATAGTGAAGGGTTAGAAGAATAAATATTGGCATTCTTTAATAAAATGACAAAACCTGTAAGATAACTGGAATGGCTGGAGAAAGGGAGCCTGGGAGGGACATGGTTAGGTACCAGAAAGCATGGTAATCAAAGACCAGATAATGAAGGTCATGTTCTAACCAACCTGAGTCTGGATTTTACTCTTTTTTTTTTTTAAGGATTTTACTTATTTATTTGACAGAGATCACAAGTAGGCAGAGAGGCAGACAGAGAGAGAGGAGGAAGCAGGCTCTCCACGGAGCAGAGAGCCCGATGCGGGGCTCGATCCCAGGACTCTGGGATCATGACCTGAGCTGAAGGCAGAGGCTTTAACCCACTGAGCCACCCAGGCGCCCCTGGATTTTACTCTTGAGGCAATGTATAAACACCAAAAGAATTTAAGAAAGGGAGTTATAAACACATTTACATTTTTTGAAAGATCACAGAGCAATATAGCTGCCAACAAGATCAGACCCTATGAGACCAATTAGGAAAACCATGGCAATGATCCAAAGAAGAGACAGTAAGGATTTGTACTAAGGCTGTGCCAGATACACAGATAAAGGAGGGAAGACATTTTAGTGATCTATATTAGGAGACAGAGTCTGCAAAACTTACAACTGGAAAACAAGGTCCAGGTTAAAACAATAATATATCCTAAGGTTAAATAGGGAGAACATGGTTAAATATGATACATATTCCCTGTCACATAATTAATTATCTTAACTTTTAAAACACACATTTAATTTTTATGGTAGTATTGATTGAAATGTTCTTTCTTCTTTCACATTTTTAAATTAAACCTCCTATGCATAACGTTGAGCTGTAATATTTACCATATTTAATCAAATCCAGGGCACACTTTTCCACATTTGTCATGCCTGATATTGGAGTGCATCTTACATTTCTCTTTATAGTTAACATATCACCATCACCACTGAGCATAAGGCCCATTTCATGTTTTACTTTGTCTGTTCTTTCTTATTTCCTATCCCATTGCCTTACTCTCAAAAGAAACCATTTATAATGTGCTTGATATATGTTCCTAAGCATAGATGTACTCTTGTAAAATATGTTGTGTTTTTTTGTGCACTTCAATTCCATTAAGGGTTTTGTAAATCCCACCTCTGTCCCAGTTTTCTTATCCAGCCCTGTTTAGGGACCAATCCATGCCACATATCTGGTTTATTGCTTCTTATTGTTATATGTCATTTCATAGTGTGACTTACTGCATTTTATTTATCCATAACTCTAGAGATGGATACACAGGTTGCTTCCAACTCCCTGTTGCCATATATACCATCCTTGTTCAGATCTTTGCAAGATTTACCCAAATCTCTTCCCATAGTTCTTAAATTATTTTTTCCACAGAGCTCTGAATAATTTCTTTAATTATGGATATACAAATATTTAAAATTATCCTTCCATTATTCAACAAATGACACTGAGGTAACAGGCTACCTATGTGCAAAACAAACAAACAAACAAAAAAAAAAACCAACAAGATGAGCTTTTATTTTGCTCCTTATATAAACATAAATTCCACATGGATAAAAATTCAAACATCAAGGAGAAAAGAAGTCATACTAATGCCAGGAGAAGACATAGAAATCAAAAAAGAACTGCCCACTTTTTAGCTCCACTGCCATTTTCCTTCATTCTTGTCCATCCCTCTGAAATCAATTTACCTCACAATTGCCAGAATGAATTTTAAGAGACTGAGAAATAATACACACCCTTAGTTTAAAAAAAAAATTATAAAATTCCCTTTGCCATATAATACATTGCACATCTCCCACAGTGGTTTAGCATGGGCTCTGACACTTGATTTCTCTTCAAATGCATCCAGTACTGCTTGTTTTTTTGTTTTTTGTTTTTTGTTTTTGTTTTTTTTTCACACTGTGCTATAGCCACACAGCATTCCCTTTTGATTATGCCTGCTTCAGGGTATTTGCGCTGTTCATGCCATTTGCCTGGAGTGCTTTTCTTTCTGCTATTTGGGTAGGTGATATTCCTCCTTGTTATTAAGATGTCAGTTTAAATGTCAACTTTTGAAGACCTTCCTGACTATCCAATCTAAAGTGCCTACCCAAGAAATGGCTCTTCACTCAATCTGAATTCTCTGCTTGGATTTTATTATTGATTATTTTCTTTCTTATTTGTATATTGGTTGCTCTTCCTTGGAAATAAAAGTTTAATGAGATCAGGAAATTTTGCTGTCAAATTAACTGCTATTTTCTCAAAATCTAGAATAGTGCAAAGAACATAACAGATACATAGAATTATTGCTAAGTTAATAAATGAGTCAAAGGATACATACATATCTGGAATTTTTTATAACAGAATGCTTTGTAATTTTATCACAGTTTAGGAATTTTTGTAATGTATTGGTTGCATTCTTTTGATACTTAAACGTTTTTTCTGGCTGCACTGTTAATCCACAAAGGCAATATTGAACATCCAGATATCAAGCTGAGACCAAATTCAGACTTAACAAGCTAATCTCAACATGTTGTGCCCTATAGGCTAATGACTGTCATGTGTTTAAGAAATCATCATCTCCACAGGTTTGTGAGAAGATTAGAAACAGTTTTCTCCCCCACCATGCACATTGGCTTTCAGTTGTTCACTCTGTGTTTTGGAGTGAGTACTTCTCTATCTTGTCTTTGATTTTTTTTTTCCCTCCAAAAGGCAAATGTTCTTATTTTCTCCCATTACATTTATTTCTATTTACTGGAGCTAATTACTTTTATATGAAATTTTAACCAGTTTCAAAATACAGTGTAATTTATTAAATTTTTTTCATTAATTTGAGCTTACTGAGAGAGTATTTATGCTGATTTGACATGATTGACTTTACTATCATAAGAACAAAGGAAACAGATAAGCTCATCAAATATATAAGGCAATGTATATATACATATATGTGCATGTGTGTGTGTACTTGCTTATATATTAATTTTATTTGTTAAATAGGTTAAACCATAGTACCCAATTTTTGGGCAAACACCAATAGCAGTAAGCAGTATTTTTAAAATGAGATTACAAGTATATCTCATTTTATTGTTCTTCACTTTATTGTGCTTTGCAGATATTCCATTTTTTACAAATTGAAGGTCAATGGCAACCTTGTCTCAAACAATTCTATTTGGTGCCATTTTTCTAACAGCACTCCCTCACTTCATGTCTCCGCATCACATTTTGGTAGTTCTTGCACTATTTGAAACTTTCTCATCATAACTATATTTGTTACAGTGACCTATAAACAGTGATCTTTGATGTTATTATTGTTTTTGTTTGGGGGCATCACAGACCATGCATATTTAAGACAGCAGATTCAATCAATAAATGTTGTACATGTTATGACTGTTTCACTGACCGTCCGTTCCCCCATCTCTTTCCCTCTCCTTGGGCCTCCCTATTCCCTGAGACACAGCAATATTGAAATTAGGCCAATTAAGTACCCCACAATGGCCTCTCAGTGTTCAAATGAAAGGAAAAGTCACCTATCTCTTACTTTAAATCAAAAGCCAGAAATGATTAAGCTTAGTGAGGAGGGCATGTTGAAAGCTGAGACAGGCCAAAACCTAAGCCTTTTGTGCCAGTTAGCCAAGTTGTGAATGCAAAGGAAATGTTCTTGAAGGAAATTAAAAATACTACTCCAGTGAACACACAAATGATAAGAAAGCAAAACAGCCTTATTGCTGGCATGGAGAAAGTTCTAGTGATCAGGACAGAAGGTCTCACAAGCCACAACATTCCTTAAAACTAAATCCAGAGCAAGGCCCTAACTCTCTCCAATTCATTGAATGCTGAGAAAGGTGAAAGTGCTACAGAGGAAAAGTTTGAAACCAGCAGAGGTTAGTTCATGAAGTTTAAGGAGAGAAGTTTTCTCCATAACATCAAAACACAAAAGTGAAGCAGCAAGTGTTAATGCAAAAGCTGTAGCAAGTTATCTAGATGTAACCAAGATAATTAATGAAGGAACTACACTAAATAACAGATTTTCAATGTAGATGAAAGAGCTTTCCATTGGATGAAGATGCCATCTAGGAATTTCATAGCTTAAGAGAAGTCATTACCTGACTTCGAAGCTTCAAAAGACAGGCTGACTCATTTGTTAGGGGCTAATGCATCTGGTAACTTTAAGCTGAAGCCAGTACTCGTTTACTGTTCTGTGAAACCTAGGACCCTTAAGACTGAGACCAACTGATACCTTTGGCTGTGCTCTATAAATGAAGTAACAAAGATTGGATGACAACATATCTGTTAACAGTTTGTTTGCATGTTTGTTGAATATTTTAAGCCCATTATTGAGAACTTCTCAGGAAAGATTTCTTTGAAAACATCACTGCACATTGACAATGCACTTGAACAACCAAGAGTTCTGATGGTGATGTATAATGAGATGAATGCTATTTTCAAACTTGCTAACAAAACATCCATTCTGAAGCCCATAGATCAAGTAGCAATTTAGACTTTCAAGTCTTATTGTTAAGGAATTACATTTTTTTAAGGCTAGAGCTGCCATTGATGATGATTCTTATGACAGATCTAGGCAAAGTAAAATCTTCTGGAAAGGGTGCATCATTCTAGATACCATTAAAAACATTCATAATTCATAGAAAAAGTTTAAAATATCAACATTAACAGGAGTTGATTCCATTCCTCAAGGATTACTTTGAGGAGTTTAAGACTTCAGTGGAGGAAGTAACTACAGATATGAAAATAGCAAGAGAAGTAAAATTAGAAGTGGGGCCTGAAGGTGTGACTGAATTGTTGAAATTTCATGATAAAACTTCAACAGATGAGGAGTTGGTTCTTACATATAAGCAAATTAAGTGATTTCTTGAGATGGAATCTACTCCTGGTGAAGATGCTGTGAAGACTGTTGAAATGACAACAAAGGATTTAGAATATTACATAAATTTAGTTGATAAGGCAGCAGCAGAGTTTGAGAAGATTGACTCCAATTTTGAAAGATGTTCTCCTATGGGTAAAATGTTATCAAATAACATAGCATGGCATGCTATAAAAATATCATTCATGAAGGGAAGAATCAGTTGATTCAGCAAACTTCACTTTTGTCTTATTTTAAGAAATCATCACAGCCACCCCAACTTTCAGCAACCACCACTCTGATCAGCCAGCAGTCATCAGCATGGAGGCAAGACCCTCCACCAGCTGAAAGACTGTGACTTGATGAAAGCTCAGATGATAGATAGCATTTTTAAGAAATACCAATAAAGTATTTATTTCTTTTTAAGATTTATTCATTTATTTGAGAGAGAGAGAACACATGGAGGTAGGGAGGGGCAAAGGGAAAGGGAGAAAGAGAAGCTCAAGCAGACTCCCTACTGAATGCAGAGTTTAAAGTGGGGCACAATCTCACCACCGCGAGTCCACGACCTGAGCCGAAATCAAGAGACAGAAGCTTAACTAACTAAGCTGAGCCACCCAGGCACGCAAAATAAAGTATTTTTAAATTAAGATATAGACATTGTTTTGTTGTTGTTGTTAGATATAACGCTATTGCTCACTTAATGGACTACAGTAGAGTGTAAATATAACTTTTCTATGCACTGGGAAACCAAAAAATTCATTTAACTTGCTTTATTGTGATATTCTCTTTATTGCAGTGGCCTGGAACTGAACCGGGGATATCTCTTACATACACACCTATACATTTAAATCAGCAGATTTTGACTATAGCAGTTTACCATCCAAAATGTGTGTGGGCTTCATCCAATTTAAGGGCCTTAAAAGACTGAGATTATCCAAGGAAGAAGGAATTCTGCCTGCCTTAAGACACAGAGCTGCCACATTAACTATCCCATGCATCTCCAGCCTGCCAGACTGCCTTACAGATTTACATAAGAAATTATTTAGCTTGGGGCACCTGGGTGGCTCAGCGGGTTAAAGCCTCTGCCTTCGGCTCAGGTCATGATCCCAGGGTCCTGGGATCGAGCCCCACATCGGGCTACCTGCTCAGCAGGGAGCCTGCTTCCTCCTCTCTCTCTGCCTGACTCTCTGCCTACTTGTGATCTCTGTCAAATAAATAAATAAAATCTTTAAAAAAAAAAAAGAAATTATTTAGCTTATTTAAGGGAATATTTTTATAAATTTAATTATGTTAGTTGATGACTTTCAAATTTATATCCTAAAGTGTGAATGATACCTTTAAGAACTGTAAATTAACTATAAATAGATGTAATATTAAAATTTTATTATGAATATGTTCTATTCAAAAATTTGAATAAGCAAAATGTATTGGTTTCATATATATTTACTTTCTCCAAATAAAAATTGAGTTTAAATTCATATTTAAAAATATCAAAATTGTCCATTCATTATCCCTATTTATATTTAACTTATAATTCTATGAATGCCAAATTATTACTTTGGAAGAAGACTGAGTTCTGATAAATATGTTTATCTAAAATTATGAAACACTGACATTATCATGAGTAAAGTGTGCTACTCATATTTGGAAAGTGTAATAAGGTTCTTCCCAAGGTTTGAGAAGAGAGAAATAAATTGCTTTCTGAGCATTAAGTGTAAATCTATCATGTAATAGATTGCCATGGAGCTACAAAGTCACTTTAAAGATGTCTTCTAAGGCTGTCAGATCTGGCTGTAATCTCATAACAGCACTATTAGTATGTTTGGAGAATGACTGAGTGAATTAGAAGTGAGGGTCCTTGAGAAGGAAGCTGAAAAGAAACCATAGAGGCAATCTAGTTCTAAGGTGAAGCAAATTATCACATAAAAACTCCACCGGTAATACCAGTGTTAAATATACCTCCATTGTGCACATGGAAATTTGGACTTTTTTTCTGTGTGTTATAAAGCATGCAAATCATTAATAATGCATAATCCCTAACATGAGTTGAATTCTTAATTCATAGATACTGCACTAAGCATATTACATGCAATATTATATTTAATACTCAACTCAACCAGATATGTACTTTTACCTCAACTTCATGAATGAGCAAAATTAATTTGTTCAAATTTGCAAAGCTAATGAGTGACAAAGAGTTTTCAGCCTTTCACATGTGTCTGACTTCAGAGACCATACTCAACTACCATGCTGATCTAATATTTCCCCATTCAGATCCTAAATTGAACAAGTACAGTTAGAATTATAATTGAGGTTTACAGATTTTGTTTCAAAGGAAGAAACATGTGTTTGATGAAGAAAGTATCTCTCCAGATTCTGATGCTGTTTTATTTCTTGCTATAAAATAACGAATTGGAATAAATTTATAATTTAAGCTTCAACTATATTTTATTTCTGAGTAGCTTTTCAAAATATAGAGTGTAAAACCAAAGGGTAGACACTTTATATTCCTTCAAGACTGTTAGCCCCATAAATATAGTATATACTGTTTTGATCATCTACATTAGAAAATTCACTTGGTTAAAGTGAGTATGACCTGGAAAGTGGGAAACACCATGCAATGCTCTCCAATCAGTTTTCTGAGAACATCAGGAGTCTGTTAAACCTTTGAAAAAGATGATACACTTCAAGTTCTCTTTAAGTAAAACCCAATAAATGGCCTGAGATGTAATTTAATAATTGGCATTTCTTCTAGTTTATTCAAAGATGAAGATTGTTTCTTTGGCGTTATTTTCAGGAAAGAACTTCAGAAATACTAGCTTTATTATCTTTTAAAATAGAATACCCTGGAAAACACACAGTTTTTGTGAGGTGGTATACTTTAATTTTTCACTTTTTGGATCTCACTATAGAGACAGAAGTGAAATAAAGCATTTTTTTTTTTTATGTCAGTTGGGATAGGAAGTAGCAAAAAGATTTAAATTTGCTCAGACTAACTCTTCCAAAGATATGCAGACACCACAGAGGTTTTTGTAAGGCTCAACAAACATATACAAATTTTAAGATTATTAAATGATCAGCCTCCTGACAACTTGAGATACACATGGGGAACCACTGAATACTTTAGATATTGCCTTTTAGGGCAAGTACCTGGCAGATGTCAAAGAATCTGGGTCATATTAGATGATAATTTATGCTGGAATTCCTAATAAGAGCTCGTTGGCAATTCTCCACCAGAAATGTTTTACTTCCTTTGTTTCCTTCCCCTTTTTCTAAGCAACTTACTACTGTTTTGAGGCAACTGTAGAAATTCAAAGTGCCACAAGTTGTGCAATGCTGGTGTTTGTTTTTGTTTTTGTTTTAATTTACTCAGTATTTGTTGAATGCCCCCAAATGACAGTTTTGGTGTTGAGTTTGAGGATTTAGTTGGAAAGAGAAATTATGGCTGCACCTTGTTCTCACAAAACCTATTCTCTAATTGTAAGGCAGAAAATCTTTGAAATCTGTTCCTTCATTGTGTGTGTGTGTGTGTGTGTGTGTGTGTGCTTTCTGTCTGCTACAACATAGATGTTTCTTCACATTTAGGTATTTGAGTTCTTGAATACTGTGTAAAATTTATAATTAAGAATTATAAAACTATTTTAGGGACACCAGGATGGCTCAGTTGGTAGATCTGCCTTCAGCTCAGATCATGATCCCAGGGTTCTGGGATTGAGCAATGTTGGGCTCCCTGCTCAGTGAGGAGGCTGGTTCTCCCTCTCCCTCTGATCTTCCCCCCACACCCCACTCATGCTCTCTCTCAAATAAATAGTCCTTAAAACTAAATAAAATAAACTACTTTAATCAAGATAAAATCAAGATCATGTCTTTTTCATTTCTATATAAATTAGTCTAAATATCTTTTTCATTTTTAAAAACACTCTTTTTAAAAAGATTTACCCATGTATTTTAGAGAAAGAGCACGAACAGGAGGGGCAGAGGGAGAGGGGAAGAGAGTTCCAAGCAGACTCCAAGCTGAGCACAGAACCCAACATGAGGCTTGATCGCAGGACCCCCAAGATCACAACCCAAGCAGAAACCAAGAGTTGGACCTTCAACAAACTGTGCCACCCAGGGGCCCTTTAAAAGCAACTTTAAGGCAATTAAAATTGTAATTGTGACTTAACAGTCTAGAAAGATAAAGACTAAAAGAATTTCTTAATAATTTCTTTAAAATCTTAATTATTAACAACTGTGATTTTGGTTCAGAATATAAACACAATCTACTAGTAATATTGTATTTTCTGAATCCTCTTAATAATATAAATTTACATCCTTATTACCTGAATGTTAACTTTCAAATTTAAAAAACCATTAGAGATAGTAATATCAATGTAGCATAAAACTATATTACAAAATTTATATGCACACATATGATAATATGTATTTTATGAAATTCAATACTTAGCAATTTTTAGGCAGAAATTTTTAGGATGGAAAGACATATTAGTACCTATGACAATATCTCATAATACTATTTGATTAATCTTTTTAAAATAAAGTTAACCCTTAGTTTAAGAAGTAGTCTGTCATTTCGAGTCATATACAAAGTAAATATAAGTGGTTCAAAACACATAATTTCTGAATATTAATAATTAACCAAACATTTTTAGATAATAAAAATCTTAATATTTAAAAAGTACTGATGAATCCTATTAAAGCATAAATCATCTAAATAGTAAGGTAAGACTGATAGGATGTTAATAAGGTAAGGCTGTTTGACATTCAAAGCATCTTTACATTTTCTTTTTAAAAATAAATCATCATATCCGATAAGTTATAAAATTAAATTAACAATGTCAAAAGGAAATGTTGCCTTTAGAGTGTCACTGAGAAGGAACATTTTGGTGAGCATGAACATGAAAATAAAAGGCACATCTTAAAAACTTGGTTAAGTATTCCAGATTTATGGTTAACATCTTTTATAAAACTAAGTGTGAAAATTATACATTTTATCTTGCAATTGACATTTCATAGCCCGATATATGCTAGTGGAAGTGGGGAAAAACTTTAAAAATCTCAAGTAATCATAAGTATTTTATGATTAAATACTGGTGTTACCCTAGATCCTACTGCTCACAGGATACAAACATATTCTTTGTTTTCAGATCAAAAGAATACAAAGCATTTATTTTTCTTAATTCAAACAGAATGAATATCCTTAAGCATATGACAAAGAAGATTTTGCAAAAACATTTTGTAGAGAACAGGTAAAAATACTTGGTTAAAGGAATGCTTATGAGGACTAAATAGAGGCCTTTGTGGTTGTATTCAATTCAGCTAGGCAGTTTGGCAATCTTGCAATAAAAATAATTTCTAGGTGGAATCAAGTACAACTTACCCCTGATTTTCAACCATTAGCCAAGGAAGCTTGCAACTCTGGAAGGCTTGTGATTATGGTTAATGTCTGCACATGCCTAGTGTGTTTCACCTTGTTTCTCAGAACCCTAATCAAATAAAGCTTCTTTTATATGTGGCTTCTGAAACAAGGCGCTAAAAGCCCTAACCTGTTCTAGTATAAAGGTAAACTCATTAAAGCCATGTACAGGCTGACATAAGGCTTGGCCTTTATTTAGCTAATCTGGAGATGAATACAGAAAGCCATCTGGAGCTTTGTATAAATCCATAAGCAAAATACTTCTCTATAATTTAATTATTTCCAATTTCATTTTTAACTCACCATTTTCATTGCTAACTTCATATGTCTCAGACTGAATGTTTTCTTGTGTTTTCAGGGATTATTACAAATTGATTTTTTTTTTTTTTAATTCAGATACAGACAGTGAAAGAAAGAGAAAACGTCTTACGTTGCTAGGGAAACCTGATGCTGAAGGTTTAGTGACAACCTCAGATGGTATAGTACAGCAAAGGCTGTCAGGATAAAAGAACAGAAAGAGAGCCTGCTGATGCAAAGAATGAATTTAGAATGTTACTTATTGATTCTACGATGAGCTTTATAAAAGAAGTAATGCAGACTCTGTCTTTTTCTAAAGAAGAATTATGGAACTATAATAAAGAAGGCCTCAAGGAATTTATATCCTTGAAAGGCAGAATAAATGAAATCTCACCTCCATCTGTGAGTTTTTAGAGAGAAGAGGAATTACTGGATACTCTAGATTTTTGTCAGATTTATTAGTATATCCATATCCTGCAGTTCCATTGGAATATTTGCCTTACTTTTATCTTTATATTTTAAAATTACTGAACTAAATATAAATCATTGTATTATACTTGATCCAGTAGTTAATATGTGAAAAATATATTTCAATAATCTTCTAACGAAACAAACTAATACCATTTTAAAATAGTAAAACTACACTACAGACAGATCATTCATTTTTATTTGTGGCAATAAATAAAATTATATGTATTAGTTTTATAAAATTTGTATTCTTTATTATATATAGCTTATATACTATTTTCATATTTTAATAAATGAAAATGCTATTAAAATTTTGTAATACAAAAAGAGGAAATGTTTGGTGTTGACTCAAAGAAATCAGTTACTCATAACTATATGGAGGTCTCCCTAAACACTGAGACATTTACAGATATGACATTACAAAGATTACAGGACACATACCCATTGATATCTGGGAAAAAATTTACCTGTTACATCTTGCTTTTCATAAGACTAGTAGAAAATTACTTCAAATTCCTTTGATAAAGAGGTAAGCCTTAGACTCATTTATTTTCCATCTTCCCTTTTCTCTCTCTCCTTCCTTTCTTCTTACCTTTATTTCTTCCTCCCTTCCTTTTAAGTGATTAGGGAATTCTCTGATACTGTGGTATTTGGCTAAAGGTAAAGGGAAATATGAGAGTAAATCAACTTCGCAGACATCTGTGGAGGATATACCTAGGTAGAAGGAACAGTAAGTATAAATACCCTAGAGTGGACTACAGAAGAGTAGAGTAGAAAATTGGAAGAGAACCAAGAGAGGTTAATGAGGCAAATGATGAATCAGATCATGTATGTCTCCATTGGTCATTTTATGGACTTTAGCTTTTACTCTGAATGTGATGGAAACCTTCAGGAAATTTTGAAGAGAAGAAAGACATTACTTGAGAAATCTGAAGAGAAGAAAGACTTGACTTACATGTTAAGGAATCATTCTAATTATTATAGGGTGACTGCAGTGAGGGTGGGAGTGGGAAGAAGTGAAGTCAGAGAGGAGGTTATTCTATTAATTTAGGCACAGCTATCTAATCAAGATGATAGTAGATGAAAAAAAAAGAAAAAAATCAGATTCTGGATGTAAGCTTAATATAGAATTGACAGAAGTGCTGATGGATTTATTATGGGCCACAAGAGAAATACATCCCAAATCTAACAACTTTGTGTCATTTCTACTGCTATCACCCTGGTCAGAACCATCACCATTGATCATAAGGTTTAATATGAAATGCCTCTTGCCTATGTTTCTCCTCTTGCCTATCACTCCTGTCCCATCTATATTTTCAGCAGAGTAGCCAGAATGATTGTTTTGCAACTTAAGACATAAAATGTCAAACATTTAATTGAATCCCACATTGTTTCCCATCTCATGGCCTAGAGTAAAAGACCATGGTTGCTACAATGGCCCTAAAAGGACTTTCAGAATCTGTCCTTCTGTTACATTTTTGGTTTTCTTTTCTTGCTGATTCATTTTCAGACACACTGGTTTCCTTGCTATTTCTCAAAGATGTCAAGCATATTATCTCCTTAAGTCCCTTTTCATGTTGACCCTTTCTCAGATCACTTTTCTTTGCAGTTATATTAATTTCCTCATGTGAATTTTCTCACCACCAGGTATTTGAGTTAACTCTCACCTTCCCAGTTAGGTCTATCTTAACCTTTCCATTTAGTATTACAGCTCATTCTCCTCTTTCCAGTCTGCCTCACCCTGCTCCCTTTTTCTTTTTTTTCCCCCAGTACTTGACACATTTCATGATACTATATTATCTGCTTATTAGTATGCATATGGTTTATTGTTGATTGTCTACATCCTATATTGCAATCATTAAGAGAATAGGAATGTTTTTATTCTCCAGTATCGTACAATTCCATAGCACAATGGGTTGCAGATAGTGCTCAGTCATTTACTACTAAGTAAATGAAAGAATTATAACTTCAGGGGTGCCTGGGTGGTTCAGTGGGTTAAAGCCTCTGCCTTCGGCTCAGGTCATGATCTCAGGGTTCTGGGATCAAGCCCCGCATCGGGCTCTCTGCTCAGCAGGGAGCCTGCTTCCTCCTCTCTCTCTGCATGCTTCTCTGTGATCTCTGTCTGTCAAATAAATAAATAAAATCTTTAAAAAAAAAAAAGAATTATAACTTCAAATTTTATAATGTGAAATAATGGCAAAATGGAGTTTTTTAATTGGTGGGGAAAGAATCTGGAAAAAAAAAGCTGTTTGTGGTGGGACAGGGAAGGGGATCAAACATTAATTCCTGGCATATTAACTTTGGGAGGACTATTAAACATGCAAGTGAAGAAGCCATAGGAACAGTTAAATATCTATGTTTGGAGGTCAGAGAAGGGACCCAAGCTACTGCCATTACCAAGCAGATGGCTCATAAAACTATGGAACTAGGTAAGATTTTCATTTATAGGTTACTACAACAATTTTGAGATGTTGGAAATGAAGAGGAATCAGCAAATTAAAATGCAAAGGTACTATAACTAAGACAGGAGTAAAAACAAGAGAGTGACATCCAGAAGGCAGGTAAAGAAACATTTTAAGAGGAAGTGAGAATCTGTGACATATTCTGCAGACAGGTACTAAGGACCCTGGACTATAGGCCCCCTCAATTATTCTAACTTTCATACACAGCTAAGGAAATGGGAGACAATCACATCCTGCCACAATAGTCCAAGGAAGCACAATCCAGTGGGTGAGCTCAGGTCTTCTCTGTTTCTGGCATCAAGTGTGGCTATCTACTTCATGCCCCCATGCCTATGTGATAAGGAAGACATCTCTCAAAATTCTTTTTTATTTATTTATTTATTTATTTGTCAGAGAGAGAGGGAGAGCAAGTGAGCACAGGCAGACAGAGTGGCAGGCAGAGGCAGAGGGAGAAGCAGGCTCCCCGCTGAGCAAGGAGCCTGATGTGGGACTCGATCCCAGGACGCTGGGATCACGACCTGAGCCGAAGGCAGCCGCTTAACCAACTGAGCCACCCAGGCGTCCCTAACTCTCAAAATTCTTGATGAGAGTAAGACCACAGGCCTTTTCTATTCCCCATCCCCTAAATTTAGAATGGAAGCTATTTTCTTCCCCACCTCTCAGCCTGAAAGCAAGTGGAAAGAGAAAATATTCTTCCTCAACTATGCATCTCCAAATACTGCCCTATTTACAGACTGAGTCTTTGAATTCAAAAACCAAAACCAAAAAACAAAACAGAAAACCAAATAAACAAAACAAAACAAAAGAGAGAGAGCTAGAGAGGGAGAGAGAGAGAGGGAGAGAGAAGAAAAAAAGAGGGGAAAAATGCCATGTAGTATTTAGTTTCCCTTGTGATTGCTCTCCTCTATATTTTGTTAGAAAAATTAGGAAAAGGGAAAGTTACAGTATTAAATTTTGTTAATATAATTATCTGGGAAAATTAGACTATACTGCCATAGTCATGTGGTCCACAATCTGTCATTTGGAAGGCAGACCCAAAATCTAATTTTTCATTCCAATATTACCCTCCTTCTTGACCATTCAGAGTAGCCACTCACACACCTGGAAAATCTCTTATTCATAGGGAATTGTGTTATCCCATGGCTGCCCCAGGCAATAATGATCAGATCATCAGTTTCCTTCCCAGTGCATATTTTATAAAGGCCTATGGAGGAGAATAGTTAAGAACCTGGACTCTAGGGTTGTATGACCTAGAGTAAAACCTAGCTCTTCCAATTACCAGTTTTGTAATAACTTAAGCAAATTAGAGATTTTCATTTCTATAACATTAATATCAAAATTATACCTATTTGGAGGAATGTTAAGAGAATTCAATGGCTTAATACATGTAATACACCCACCCACCCACCCATAAACACACAACAAACAAACCAAAGAAAAGTCATTTAACACATGACTAGTTATTCAATATACTTTACCTAGTATTGTTCTAAATTCATGTCTAGGGTTTGTATATAACCAAGTCAGATGTTTTTATGGTTCCTTGACAGTATAAAATGAAGATATATCTCTGTTTTGTTTTTCTTCTACATCTACTCTTTGCTTCTGTATTTCTTCAGTTATTTCTTAAACAAAAGCAAAAGCATAGGCCTGTACACATGCATGTGCATGCATGTGTGCACTCGTGCACATACACACACATACAACATGGACAAATACTTATAAATGGATACACAGGGAAAATTCAGAAATGTGACTCCACCCACAACAAAGTTAGCCTTTTACAACATTAGAGATCTCACTTAGGGTTCTCAAACTTAGTTGTTCCAAAACTCATCAATCCAAGCTGTACCACTTCCTAAACGTTCAAGCAATTTTCTTAAAATAAAGGATACTTTTGGTCTCAAAAATAATAATTTCAAAAGAAATAAAAATAAGTGTAAAAAACAATGCTAGGAACTAAAACAATAATGCCCCCCCTCATTTAAAGCTCTTGAAAACATTTAAATCATATATAGTTCAATTCTCAGCTACAAACATCACTGCAAAGAGTTATAAGTTTGATTGCTCTTCAAACCATTCACTGCAGACTTCATGCTAGCTATTTTAATTCCTTCCATACCTGGAGACATCCCCCTTTGACTCAAGTTAATCCCTTGAGTTACTTACCTTTGTCCCCTCTTTCTTAAAACTTGAAAGACTAGTGGCTCATTTTCTTACTACCTGCTAACTTTTTAATCTCTTTTAATTTTCCTATATTTCCACAATGTTAGTGATACAACTTTCTTGATAATGACCAGTAACTAACTGCCTTATGATCATTTCAAAAGGCTTCATGATTCTTTCCTTAGAATTTAGGATTAAATTTCAGTTCTACATTTCACTACTTGTATGACTGTGGTCAACCTATTAAAATCTTGTGAATCTCAGATTTTTACCACTCAGATCTGTTATCAAGAGAACATTCTAAAACATATCTGAAAATACCTTCTACAATAAAATGCCAATAAATATGATTTCCCTATCTGGCCTTTTCCATCCTATCCTCCCTCCTCCTTTTAAGTCTTTAGACCTTGACCCTACTTCTTGAGAATCTCTGTTTCCTTGACTTCTATGACACCACATGCTTCTGTTCCCTCTTCTTCTTCCACTGCTGCAGCCCTGTTTTCCTGGTTCTGAAGTGAAGTAGATTCATATTTAATGGCATTATATGACTTAACCATCAGTTCTTCCCCATAGCCCTCCCGCTGTCTATTATGTGACAATGAAAATCCAAGTTTTTAGCTTCAATTCTTCCTTTTGTTATTTGCACAAAGACTTCATCAAGACTCTTTTAGCCCCTTTCGTGGCATGCATGATTCCAGGCATAAACATGACCAAGTAGGTCATTATTTGAGCAATACAATATATTGCAATTTTTTTAAAAAAACTGATTATTTTCCTAATACCCTAATAATGAATCAATTTCACTTTAAGAGAATAGCTCTAGGGACGCCTGGGTGGCTCAGTTGGTTAAGCGGCTGCTTTCGGCTCAGGTCAGGATCCCAGCGTCCTGGGATCGAGTCCCACATCGGGCTCCTTGCTCGGCAGGGAGCCTGCTTCTCCCTCTGCCTCTGCCTGCCACTCTGTCTGCCTGTGCTTGCTCTCTCTCTCCCTCTCTCTCTGACAAATAAATAAATTACAAAAAAAAAAAAAAAGAGAGAGAATAGCTCTAATAGGTCACTTTCCACTTCAAAAACGTTCACTGGCTCGTTCAATCTAATACTAGTGTGGTATTACTTAATCACCTGCTTAATACCTCTTATTCTGGTAAATAATATATAGATGATACCATGTTTATAGATCAAGAAAGTCTAATGAAGTGGGTATTTTTCCCTCCATTTCTCAAATGAATGTCAGGAAGAGTAAACAGACTCTGTAAAACCACAAAACTTTAGATTCCATACTTTGGAAAGTTTCAAAACCTGCTCAACCTACCCTATTTATCACTTTTAAACTAAGATGGGGATCTACTTCCAGGGCCCCTAAAGTGTTATTACCTTGCATTTGTCCTTGAGTCTTGTTTCAATTTTATTGTCTACCTGTCCTCAAATACTATATTACTCTTGAGTAAACTCCTGGGACATTCTGGGAAAGAAAAACAAGAACACAAAATAGAGGTTGAAAACAAATGAGCATGGGAAAACTTCTGCAGTATTAGAAATATTCCATGTCTAGACCATGATGGTAAGTTATGAAACAGTACACTAAAAAGGATGAGTTTTACTGCATGTAAATTATACCTTGATAAATAGCAATTAAAAAAAAAACTGCCTAAAACAACATTTCATTAATCAGGGTCCTCCAAAGAAACAAACTCAATAATTTGAGAGAGAGAGAGTCTGTGCATGTGGGAGAGTGCATGTATGCCCACCAACATGTTTTTATATGTATATATTGTCTGTTAAATATATATATTTCATATACATTTGTGTGTGTCTATGTGTGTGTGTATGTGTGTGTGTATGCGTGCGCGCATATATATATATGCACACACACACACACACACACATTTTCTGCAGGGTGAATTAGCACAGTGGAAACCCAGGGAGCTGAGGTTATGCTTCCATTCTGAATCCAAAGGCCTGAAAATTAGGAGAAATAATGGTGTAGGGTCCAGTCAGAAGACTGGCAGGCTAGAAACCCAGAAAGAGCCAAAATTACAGTTTGAGTCTAAAGGTAGGAAAAAGCCAATGTCCTAGTTCAAAGGAAGTCAGGCAGGAGGAATTCTCTCTTGCTCAGGGGAGGGTTGAGCCTTTTTGTTCTATTCAGGTCAAAAACTGGTTGGATTAGCCCCACCCACATTAAGGAGGACAATCTCCTTTACTTAGTCCACCAGTTTAAATGTTAACCTCATCCAAAACACTCAGAATAATGTCTAAGTATCTGGGACTTGTGGCACAATCAATTTGACACATAAAATACCATAACCATTCATATTTATAACCCTTAATATTAAACATCTTAACCCTTAATATTAGTGCCACTGCACCTGTCAGACTTAGCCTTTTATCATACTGAAACTAACTACATTTATTTCAGTCCATCTGATATCTTTATTCCTCCTGTAGTTACCTTGCTTATTGGGACATGTTTCTACTCTCTCATTCTTAGTTTTCATTACCTGGAAAGCCACCTTCCTTAGTACTGAGTGAAATTCTAAATTTTTAAGATTTAGTTTCAGAATTGCTAACTTTAACATGTGAAAATAAATTACTTATCTGTATATTAATAATTGTGGCATTTGTGAGGAATATTCTAATAAAAATCAATTTCTTGAAGAACCATTCTCATTAATAGAAAGAGTTTGAAAAATTTGGTGTATTTTTAAATTTTTTAAATACCAAAATGATCAGGGAAAATAGACAGAAGACAAATAAAATAATTTTGAATGTATGATTTCAGTCATGTTTGAGGTTAGTATTTTCCCAAGATATATCACTTTATTCTCATAACAAAGTTACATAGTATTAAAAATAAAATTTACATAAATAATCAGGTATATAGACTCTAAATAACTGGCCATACTTCAAAATATAAGTACTGATTAGATGATCATAGCCCATCTTTGTAACATTGGTCATGTCGAATTCTCTTGTTATCAGTAGCAGTGTTACTTGGGAAAGGTTTAAAGTTACATTTAAGATTCACTCAGATATTATTTCCCACATTTTAGCACATATTTACTAAAAATCACTGGTTATTATGACCTACATTTGTCGAATTCATTTATATACTATTCAAGTTGTTTTTAGGAGTTATTACTAATACCAATAACACACAAGCCTCTACCTTGTGGTTTAGAGGTTAAATATAACTCAGCCAGAAATTAACTGTCTATGAAATAAGTGGGTAATCTTTAGAGAATGCAGTTTTTTAAAAATTAATTTTACATGAGAAATTGGAATCTGTAATAGTAATTATGTATTTTTTTTCTTTTTTTGCATTTTCAGTAGAAAGATTATGATGCTTTGATAACCAGAGTGTCCCTCCATGGAAAATGAATGCCAGGAAAAAATATATGACAAACATATAACTTATAGCTTCCATGCTACCAAGTAAAGCACCTGTTTTATTTCAAAGAGAGCTATAGAATACTAATAAGAAAATAGCACTTGTGATTTAAGGCTGACATTAAAGATCAATTCATTAGAAAGAAATTGTAAAATAATATACACACTATATACATATTACATATATATGTATTTGTGAGTATATATTACATATATGTATTTATATGTACATATTACATAGAGAGAGAGCAATTATCTATACTGGAATTGAGCCAGAGCTGAAGGATTAGCAAACATATTCTAATTGAATTAGTTGATAAAGAATTAATAATCCAAATTGTCACACTAATTTTATATTACTACTGTATCTCATTGCAAAATTCCACACCCAAATCCCAACATTATATTTCTAAAGAAGTTGATGGTTGATTATATTCATTTCTTATAAAATGTTAATAATATATTTTTATTATAGTTAGGCAAAGTATATAGTTGTTGTCTGTACTTTTGAAAACAGATGATGTCCGATGTTTAAAGTATCTCTTAAGACACACTGAAATAATACTCACTGAAAATGAGTATTATTAATTTAAATATTATTGCATTAATTTATTGCTTTATACATAATAAATAAGTATTATGCACTTGGAATACCAAAAACTAATTCTTTTAACAATCTTTGCATTATTCTTAATAATCTGTATTAATAATCTGAATATACAAGTAATAAAAATCATAAGCAAATATTTCTATAAATTTGGATTCATCTGTTCTTAAGATATGCAAATTTGGACTAAGCTTTTAAAGTACTTTTATTTCAAAACCAAATGCCAAAATTAAGGTTTTTGCATTCTTTCTTTAAAGATTTTATTTATTTATGTGAGAGAGAGAATGAGAGAGAGAACATGAGAGGAAAGAAGGTCAGAGGGAGATACAGACTCTGTGCTGAGCAGGGAGCCTGATGTGGGACTTGATATTTGGACTCCAGGATCATGACCTGAGCTGAAGGCAGTTGCTTAATCAACTGAGCCACCCGGGTGCCCAGGTTTCTGCATTTTTCACTTGAAAATATAAATCAATTGCTTACTTATGGAAAAGTAAAAAGAGGTTCAGAAAATTTCCTTACAGCATTTAATATAGATACTGGCATAAGAGTATTGTGGACAAATGAATGAACATTTCAAGTAACATAGTTTGATAAAAGTTTTTTTTTAATAACTGATATTTGAGACATCCTTTTGAAATTTGACTAGGATAAATACATGAAACAATTTCCAAGTTTAATTCTTTTAATACTTTTAAATTAATAACTTTAGAAAGATTTTTTTAAATTTTTATTTATTTATTTGACAGACAGAGATCACAAATAGGCAGAGAGGCAGGCAGAGTGAGAGGGGGAAAGGAGGCTCCCCGCTGAGCAGAGAGCCCCATGTGGGGCTGGATCCCAGGATCCTGGGATCATGACCTGAGCTGAAGGCAGAGGCTTTAACCCACTGAGCCACCCAGGTGCCCCTAGAAAGATATTTTTAATTTGGAAAATCAAATCTTTTTTTTCTTTAAAGATTTTATTTATTTATTTGACAGACAGAGATCACAAGTAGGCAGATAGGCAGGCAGAGAGGTGGGGGGGGAAGCAGGCTCCCTGCTGAGCAGAGAGCCTGATGTGGGGCTCCACCCTAGGACCCTGAGATCATGATCTGAGCCAAAGGCAGAGGCTTTAACCCACTGAGCCACCAAGGAGCCCCTGGAAAATCATTTCTTTCTATAAGGATATTTGTTTTCTATAGCTCTCTACCTACTTATTCATAAGTGCTACAGTTAGTAGCCATAAGTTAATGATTAAACTTCAATAGACAAAACTTTATTATTCTTAAAACTAAATAATGAGCAGTTAGTCACTCATTTTTCCTAGTGTAGCAGATTATATATATACATATAGTTGGAATGAACATGTCAGCTGCCTGTAGGTACCAAATTTCTTCAACTCATTTCTTTCAGCATTTTCTTTAATTGTCTGTTAGAACTGCTTGAACCTTCTTGTCCTGGAAAAACAATCGCATTCCATAACTTTGTCTGGGATTGTTAGGAGTGGAAGTACGTGTGTTTCCTTATGGCTTTCCCTTGTGATTCCCAGCTCCAGTTTTTTACCTCTACTAAATTTTCCATCTTTGTCTTTGATTCCTGTTCAGGTTACATTTTCAGACTAGGTTGATTACCAGTAGATGTTACTTAAATTCCTGACTTTTCAAAATACCATTAAAACAAAGCTATGGACTAACACGTTACTGAAGATTTGAGAAAATGATGAAAATTAATAGCATAGTTCTACATAAGGAGCAACTAAAAGTTGAATATTAGCCATTCTTAAACTACATTGTACTGACCATTTTTCACCTTGGCATATTTCTTGCTGACACCTTCCTCTACAGTCCAGATCTGACATAACTGTCCATGTTTCCTGCTCTGTTCTTCCACCACCTTTTCCCAGTTGCCCATATATGCCAATTTTTTTCTTGTATTACTCTGAAAAATAATTATCTTTTATTTCTTATCTAGCATAAGCTCCTTGGTATATTATAAATTCATGGACAAACAGGCCTTTTGTTCATTTAAAAAGATCATTTACTCCACAGCCTAATTATGACACTTTCCTAGATAATATGAGTTGTATTTTTCTTAAATAGTATATTTCATCATATATTTATATGATAAAATCTTTGTGAGCTTTATGAAATATACTTCACTATGAGTGAAGTCATCTATCTCAGTGTGTGTTTTGAAGTTCACATTCAAAGTAATATTTGATTTTAATTAATGCAGATTCTTGAAAGTTCAGTGATTGCTTAACTGAATACATCATATGCTTCCTCATTCAGATAATGGAGAATAAGAGGAAAGTTAATAAAATGAACTTGATTGAAATAATAATTTAAAATACACTATATGGCATTCTATAGACTATACTAAGATTAGATATACAAAATAACTAAAATACTCTGTATTCAAATAAGAAATTGTGAATTCCTTCAAAAATGGTAAAAACAAATAAGTTGAACACTGTATCCTTCCATAAAAGAAAAAAAATCTTGTTTTTTTAAAAATAGTTGAATAGCACAAAGTTTTATTGGGTCACAATATGCTATAAAGTATAATCACAGACATCACATTATTCACAATCATCAATTAACTGTTCATATATGGCTTCACAGGTGAATCTACCAAACATTTAAAGAAAATTTAATGCTCTTCCAAAAAAGTAAAAAAGAAGGAGTATTTTGAAACTTATTTTATGAGGCCAGCATTACCCTGGCACCAAAGATAAAGACATTACAAGATAAGAAAACTATAAGCCAATGTCCCTGATGAACATAAATGCAAAAGTTGAACTGAATATTAGCAAACAGAATTCAAAAGCACACTGAGAGGATATACAGCACCACTGAATGGAATTTATTCTTGTGATGCAAAAATGTTTCAATGTATACATTAAATAAACATGACATACCATAATAACAGAATCAAGGATAAAAACCATATGATCATCTCAATAAATGCAGAAAAAAACAACAATCCAACAACTTTTTATGTCAACAAATGCGGTATAGAAAAAATGTATAACAACATAAAAAGGGCTGTATATGACAAGCCCACAGCTAACATCATATTCAACAGTGAAAAGCTGACATCTTTCCCACTAAGCTCAAAAGCAAGATAAAGATGCCCATTCTCATCATTTCTATTCAACATAGTACTGGAAATTGTAGCCAGAGGAATTAGGTAAGAAAAATAAATAAATGGTATCCAAATTGTCTCTGCAGACAATATGATCTTACATACAGAAAATTCTAAAGACTCCACCAAAAAGTTGTTAGAACTAATAAAACAATTCTGTAAAAGAACAAAGCTGGAGGCATCACACTTCCTAATTTCAAACTACATTACAGAGATTAGGTAAACAAAACAGTATTATTTTGGCAGAAAGGGATATATAGACCAATGTAATAGAGCAGAGCCCAGAAATAAACTCTCACATATACAGTCAACTAATCTTTGAAAAAGGTGCCGAGAATACACAATGGGGAAAGGATAGTCTCTTCAATAAATGGTACTGGATAAACTGAATATTCATATGCAAATGAGTGAAACTGGACCATTATAACAAACCATATACAAAAACCAACACAAAATTGATTAAAGACTTAAGTGTAAGACCTGCAATCATAAAATTTCTATACAAAAACTGAGAAAAAATTCATTGCTATTGGTCATAACAATGAGTTTTTGGATAGGCATAGGCAACAAAAGCATAGGCAACAAAAACAAAAACAGAAAACTGAGACTACATCAAACCAGAAAGCTTCTTTTTTTTTTAAGATTTTATTTATTTATTCAACAGAGAGAGACAGCACATGCAAGGGGAGCAGCAGGCAGAGGAAGAGGGAGAAGCAGCTTCCCACTGAGCAGTGAGCCAGATGCAGGGCTTGATCCCAGGACCTGAATCATGACTCCAGCTGAAGGCAGACACTTGACCAGTGAGCCACCCAGATGCCCCTAGAAAGCTTCTGTACATCAAAGAAAGCAACCAACAAAAAGGCAATCTGGAATGGGAGAAAAAATTTGCAAACCATGTATCTGATAGGGGATTAATATCCAATATATATAAAGAACTCATATAACTTAATAGCAAACAAACAAAACAACTCAATTTAAAAAATGGGTAAGAATCTAAATAGACATTTTGGTTTTGTTTTTGTTTTTTGTTTAACAAAAACAAAAGGGAACAGATATATATGTAAACAAAACAAATAAGTATGTAAAAAAAGCAAACACAAAACATGAAAATGTGTTTAAAATCACTAATAATCATAGAAATGCAAGTCAAAACCACAATGAGATAGCACTTCACATCTGATAGGTGGCTATAAGAAATAACAGATGCTGTTGAAGAAGGCAACCATTTTGTATACTGTCACCGGGAATGTAAATTGGTATAGTCACTACTGAAAACATTATGAAGTTTCCTTAAAACAATTAAAAATAGAACTACCATAAGGGCACCTGGGTGACTAAATCCCTTATGCATTTGACTCTTGATTTCACTCAGGTCATGATCTTGCAGGTTGTAAGACTGAGCCCCATGCTGGGTTCCATGCTCAGTGAGGAGTCTGCTTGACATTCTCTCTGTCCTTCACCCTCTGCCCCTCCCTGCCACTCCTTCTCTCTCTCAAATAAGTAAAATATTTTAAAAACTACAATATGATACAGCATTCCTACTTCTGCGTATATAACCAAAGGAAATGAAATCACTATCTTAAAGAGTTATCTGCACTCCCATACTCACTGCAGAATTATTTATCATAGCCAAGATAAGGAAACAATTTAGATGCCCATGAAAGGATAATGGATAAAGAAAATGTCATATATATAACGGAATATTATTCAGCCATAAAAGGAAATCCTGCTGTTTGCAACAACATGGATAAAAATCTGGACATTATGCTAACTGAAATAAACTAGACAGAGAGAGACAATTACTGCATGATCTCACTTATATATGGAATATAAAAAAGTTTGAACTCATAGTAACAGAGAATAGAGCAGTCACTTCCAGGAAATGAGGGTAGGGTGGGGCCAGAGTAAACGGGAAGATATTGGTCAAAGGGTAAACACTTTCACTTTTAAGATGAATGAATTCATTGGGTCTAATGTACAGTATAGTAAATATAGTTAATGTACTGTATACTTGAAATTTGCTAAGAGTAGATCTTAACTATTCTTAACATGCATTAAAAAAAGAAGATGCATACATGTGAGATGATGGGTATGTTAATTAACTTGATTTCAGTAATCATTTCACAATGGATATGTATATTAAATCATCATGTTGCACACCTCTGAAGATATAAATAAATAAATGGCATTTCTCCAATTGTATTTTTACTTATTAATGCAATGTAAGGAAAATAATTAGGGTTACTTGTCTAATATTTTCATTTGGCAGTTTATATATTTTAAATGAGAACTGGTTATAATATATAATTTTATCCCTATTTGAAATCTATGTAGAATGCATATATCTGGGATTTCTCAGCCATGTAAATACCAATCACATTATTAAAAGCTCCTCGGGAGACTTATTCTCTCAACACTTCCTTCTATCAAAAACAGAAGCAACTTCTATTTCTTGTGTTAATAATTATGGAACTTATATTTTCCCATTGTGTCAAGAAGGCATACCTTACATAGCTCATTGTTCTTTTTTTTTTTTAAGATTTTATTTATTTATTTATTTATTTATTTATTTATTTATTTGGGAGAGAGAGCACAGAAGGAGAATGAGAGGGAGAAGCAGGACTCCCTGCCAAGTAGAGAGTTGGATGCAGGGCTCGATTCTAGGACATAGAGATCATGACCTGAACTGAAGGCAGAAGCTTAACGGACTGAGGCACCCACGTACCCTACAGCCCATTGTTCTTAATCTGCTTCATAAACTACATATTCTTTCCCAAGAAGAATACACTAACATAACCATACATAAAATACATAAAACATAACCAAAACGATCAGCCAGATAATAATCCGGGAAAATGATTAAGCTTTTTTAGTTCCTCAAGTTTATCTGTGAACCCTGCTTTCATTTCCTTTGTGAATGATTTCAATCTTCCCAAGCCACTGTGTCTTTTTCGAATTCTAGTGTCACCCTACCTTTTAGGTCACTCTTTGATATCCAGTCCCCTACTGAGCTACATGTATTCACAGCAATTCTCCATACTCTAAATCTGTCCTTTCCTTTCTGCCTTAAAATTTATAAGATAAGGGGCACCTGGGTGGCTCAGTGGGTTAAGCCTCTGCCTTCAGCTCAGGTCATGACCCCAGGGTCCTGGGATTGAGCCCCGCATCGGGCTCTCTGCTCAGCACGGAGCCTGCTTCCCTTCCTTTCTCTCTGCCTGCCTCTCTGCCTACTTGGGATCTCTTTCTCTCTGTCAAATGGATTAATAAAATCTTTAAAAAAAATTTATAAGATAAGACTTAGATTATCTATCAATGCGTACAACTAATTCAATCTAGAAAATCAATTATTTTAAAATAATGTAATATAGAGCCAATTTTGTGATCATAGCTTAATATTTCAAGGAGAATTTTTGAAAGTTTATTAAAAAGTACTGTACACAAGGTACAAAGGGGATCTTTATGATTGGCCTTCTTAGCACATTTTAATTAAACTAAATATGCAACAAATTGTCAAAATCTAGCAAGATAACAATTTTGAGAAATTTAACAGGGGCAACAGAAGAACACGAAGTTCTTTTACTATTCCCAATTATATTGTATTTAGTTTTTATCTGACCAAGAAAAGATCTGTTAAAATTTATTTTTAACTTATTTTGATGATTTCTTTAGTATATTCTGAATACTTTCTTCCCTTTAATAGACATCCAACCTGATTTTGATATATGTTTAAATTTTGTTTAATTACCACAATAAAACTATTTAAGGTATAAACATTTGAACAAAGTTTTTCCATTACAATTTAATTCAAGGAAGTCTTCAGAAGAGAGCCAGTTAAACATACATTTGCAGGCTATTAGCCTATATAAATGCCTAATGTTAGTTTTTACCAGGTCTTCCTACTCTTGTCATAGATGCAAAACTTGAACTATGATTATCACTGTTGTGCAGATAAAATGTATATTTATTTTTCCATTCTTCAGTGATATATGAGATAAATCATTAGAACTACAGAAATACCTGTTAGATACTAAAGTAAACCACTGATGTCAGCTGCCAAGTCATCTCATCTAACTCAAAAGGAGAAAACTTATGGCTTCTGACTCTGTATTTTTGTTCCTTTAGATAATGACAACCGAATCTCAACTGCCTGGGTGTGCAGAGATGATGGATACTATCCCAAGGCTTGTATTCTTTTTTGTAAAATGCTGAAATTTGCTTACCCATTATCACTTAGACTATGAGTTACGGATGTGCATTTTTTTTCTTCTCTGGGATTCAAGTCCTTCTCAAAGCACAAATTCATGTACTTTTTGTCTATTGTGTGAGTAGGGTCTAATATATATGTAATTTGGCTCATACTAGTTGA
This sequence comes from Mellivora capensis, assembly GCA_004024625.1. Lineage (NCBI taxonomy): Eukaryota > Metazoa > Chordata > Mammalia > Carnivora > Mustelidae > Mellivora > Mellivora capensis. The sequence continues at coordinate 51,995 of PISX010006130.1, forward strand.
TAGAATTCATTTTACATGAAGATAATAAGCATGAATTTCAAAATTAAATTTCCCTATTGGCTACTTGTTGGACAAATGCATTGATTTAAATTTATTCCCATCACTTACAGATACTTTATTCCCAGACTAGCATAATTTACACAGCATACTTCCAGTATTCTTTGGTGTACATTGACATCTAGAGAGGTTTTGTGTTTTTTTTTTTTAATTTTCCCGCATAAACTGCATATATGTAGCCAACTGTCAAGATCCTTCTCTTTTTAGATCAATTTTGGGGGGGAGGTTCGTTTTTTGTCAGACATTATTTAGTTTGTAATCATTCTTGGAAATTTTCTCATCTTATTTTAGACAATGAAGACTCTTGAACTCTTACTTTTTCTCCATAAATTTCAGCTATTGACTAATTTCAGATATTGTTCCTATTGATACTGCTTTCAACATATTTTACATACTTACATACCCAAACACACTCATAAGTTCACTTTTCCCCCTTCTTTAGGTAATTACATTAAAGTCCTCAACAAAATTACATTTCCTTAATCATTATAAATTGTGCTAAAGCTTTATGTAGTTATACCAAAGAAAAAAATTGCACCAGACAAATTTCAACTGGTTAGGAAAACTTTACTAAGACTGCAGCAATATTTTTATATTTATATCTCTTTATATTTATATATTTGTAATATAAATTATATATTATATATTTATAATATAAATTGCATATATTATATATGTTTATAATATAAACTAATATATATTTATATCTCTTTTGAAAAACCAGAACACCATCTAAACTCAACTTTGCTGAAACAAAAAGCAAGGATGTTTTAAGTACTCGTAGCTAGGGTTAAAGTACTGGAGAATGTTATGGAGGAGGTTAGTCAATGGAGTATGTGGTACACATTGAGTTATTACTGAGTTTGCAAATGTTTTCTCTGATGAAGCCATCTGTGTTTGCTAGTTGGTGCCCATCAGAAACTAGGCTACTACTCTCCCATTCTGACTGGGATGTGGGGACACAATCTTTCTTGACAATTACATTTCAAAGGAATGGCTTTTAGGTCCTTGAGAAACACATTCCTGGGTCAAAAATCCCACAAGAGGATTTATGAAGATTTACATCTAAAAGGGGCAGAGAAAGAATTTAAAATGACAAGTTTTCTAAAGAAAATGTTCTAAGAAAAGAGAGGTCAGGTCTTAGAGTCAGAAAGAAACCCATCTAAAGTTTAGTCAAGCTGAGGGAAATGTTAATACACTAACTAGAATATTTAATATTTATTAATATGTATTTTATTCTTTTGAGCACCTGTCTCTTAGGCATAGAATTTTCAACTATGTCAGGTCACCACTTTGCCTTAACAAAAACAATGTAAATTTCACAAGGCAGCCTTTTGTTCTACATTCTAAACAACCAGAAGATGTCTGACATATAATTAATGTTCAATAAATGTCAGCTGATACTAGTCTTTACAATTCTTCAAGAGATGACATAGCTATTCAAAATAATTTTTGCCACTACGTTATTATTACGACATATGACCTTCATACTAAATATTCAAACAAGTTTTGTATTCAAAGAGAGAAGGGTAACAGGAAAAAGACTACAAAGTAGAATATGTTGCAGACTCAGTGAATAACATTTAATGTCAAAATAGTTTGTTAAGACCCTATACTTATATTTTTTATCCTCTCCATTTTAATTCTTCATTTTCTTACCTATCCTCCATCAATAGTCATGTTGTTTAAAATACAACTCTGATCATACCACTCCTCTGATCAAAAGTACCTCTCTCTTTCTCTCATACTACTTCACATTTACTAACTCTAATATTCCTCAAAATAACCCTATGAAGTAGTCCTATTATTGTCCCCATATTTACAGGTAAAAAATCTGAAGTACAGAAAAGTTAAGTAAAGCCACAGAGTTACTAAGTGTTAAGAGCTAGATTCTATGAACAAAGTCTGGTTTCAGTCTGTGATCTTAACTACCACCCCAAGTGAATCTAACAACTTCATCTTGGCCTACAAGGCTCTTCATGATCTAGACCCTGCCTACATTTTCATCTTCATCTTTTGGTTCTCCTCTCTGTCTAATTTGATTTAGCACCACCAGATGCCTTACTGTTCTCAAACACACTAAGCCCCTTCCTGCCTTAGACCCTTAATTTAACCTAACCCTTACCCCTGCAAGCATCTTTCTCTCCTCTAACATGGTATGTGAACTGAACCTTTATCCTTCAGACCTCAGCCTAAAGCTTCCCTAATACTTATCCAAATATTTCCTTGCCTTCCTCTCATCTCTACTGCTCCATCTTCTTGAATTTATTCCCTACATCCTTTCTTATCACAACTTTTAATTAATATTTGCTTCTTTGTGTATTTACTCTCTGATTCTTCCCTAGACTTTAAGCTCAATAAAGACAGGGAACATATCACCAATGTGTACCTGGTTTTTAGCATATGACTTCAATAAATGCATAAATAAATGAAATACAGTTATGAATCTAATAAAATTTATAAAACATATGTAACTAAATACAAAAATAAAAAATGCATATAAACACAAAGAACAGCAATGATGGGTTTTGTTTTGTTTTCTGTCAGGCTACAACAAGCTGAAGGTAAAGCTGAAGTTGCAAATAATATTTTTTTCCTCTACTGTATTAGTTAGACCTAGTCTAGTTCAAATTCTACCACCCAAAAAGAAGGAGTGAATGAAGTAAATTCTGTATCCTTCACAACCTAGTCTCCTAGTTTCCAGTGTGTTTAAGTGGATTACAGCAACTTCAAAGTACCTGGAGGCCTTCTACTTCTGATGTTGCCATTACCGGGTTCTGAAACACCACTGCCAAGCAAATGTTTCTCCAGGGTTTGTCAAAGATTAGTTGAATGTAGTTGTGTGCCTAATACTCAGTTGGTTGCTTTAACATTCCAACCCTTCCCCCTCCTTTGACAGTGAAACTGCAGCTATTTTCGTCCCTTTTGTACCCTAGACCCTATAGAAAAACTTCTCAACCAAAACCTTCTAGACAAGTTAAATAGTTCAAACCAAACAATACCTCACTACAGCCCAACAGGTTTTTTAATAGATCCTTTTGTTCTTCTTCTTTTAGCCTGAGGAATTGACAGAGAGCAAATCCATCCTCCTGCCTTTATTTCTCAGGGGAATAAAGCTGAGTAATCTCTGAAGGGAGGATCTGGCAAGGGTCAATATACCCCCTGCTGGAAGCCCATTTTCTTATTCCTTTCTCCTGATAGGCTCCTTACCTCTAAGTTTGATTGGCAAATTTAAAGGATTTTCCCCCTTTCTTTAAATCTTTTGCTATATAATCATAAGCTAAGTGTTTGGGACTTGGAGAATAATCAGAGTTTAAAAAATTAAAGCTTCTTGGAAGCGATAAGATTTAAGAGGGAAAAACAAAAAGAAGCATAGAAAATGACAGATTTTGTGATTCAAAAAAGTGAGTGCATGTTATATTCATGTCACTAGAGTGGGGTTGGTAGAAAAGTGAGATAAACATAATAGGATCAAGGGAAACAGATGAATTTACAGGACATGAAAGGAGTCTGAATTTACAAATGTAGTTTCATAGAAGTTAAGGATTCAGCTTTGGAGTCAAACAGCTTGAGTTTGGATTTTAACTCTATGGCTAACTGACTTTGTGATTTTGGCAAGATACTTAAACACTGTGAGGTTCAGTATGCTTATGTTAGTAATCTTATTATATATACCTCAGATTGATAGAAATACATATAATTACATGCCAAAGCACTTACTGATTATTGATGCCCCTTCATGCTCCACCCCATTGCTATCATTATCATAGTGTTAATATTTGATCCAAAAGGTGACTAGGGACAACTACACTTAGCTGAATAGGAGGAGCACTCATCATAAAACCTCCAGTATTACAGTGTATTACACAGAAGGTATTCAATAAGCATTTAATGAGTAAATAAATAAAAGTTGTAGCGTGTAGACTACTTAGGGGATGTTTGTTAAGAACATGTCCATTATGTGATATATAATATTAAAAAACATGCAAAGGATATTGTACTAAGCAACATAGCAATGGAATTAAACAGAGATTCATAATTACTTTCTATCCTATCCCTTGCCATAGAAGAGTGATGGACAAGGATCTGAATATGGCTGAACATGTCACTGTTGGTTTTTGTTGTTCCCATGCTCACCAATCAAAAAGTGTAAGCACTGCCCTAAGAAGTCAAACATATATAATATATATATATAAATTGTCTTGCTGTATCCAGTATTTTTATAAGGAAAACTTTGAATTAAGGAACAATTTAATCTGTATACATTTTTAAATGAAGAAAATAAATAATCAGACTTCATGGGCTTTAGATTTCCCAGAGACAGACTGAATAAACTAAAGGAGACTTCCCTGACACTCCAAGCTCTAAAAATCACTGGGAAGGACTTTTCTTATTCTTTGATCTTCATTATACAGTGTAGGGGAGATGGAAGAAACAGCCTCAGAAGCTGAACGGTATGGGCTGTGGCACTTTGTGTTATGATGCCAATATCAATTTCCCAAGTCTACTACACTAGGGATTTTTAACTTGAAGGCTGACACATGAAGTGATAATGGCCTTTCAACTCCCTCCAAAGCATGCTCAGGCTCCCTGTTTTTAGAGCTCCATGACTCTATCAGCAAGTAATTTTGCAGGCTTATGCTTAAAGAAAAGGATTCATGGACAGTGTTAGATTCTGCAACTGTAAAAATGCTCTTTGAATGAACACAAGGTTTCTTTGACACATATTAGAGTCTGACCTTTAAAAAATTTTTTAAACTCTAAACTGAATGTGAATTATTTGACCTCTATATCTTGTTTTTTGGCCCCTAGGAATTTGAAGTATGTATATCAGGTAGCACAAGATGTCTATTCAAAGAAGGGAAAGTAATTTTTTTTCCCCTAAAGGAAATTGAGTTTGAATGGCCAAAATTTCCTAGAAGCTCAAAAGGAATCCCCATATAGAATTGATTTAAAACCATAATAACTTTCATAATGAAAAGATTATACTGGATTTGGGGGTATTGCAATGAGCATTCCCACATATACCTATGTATAATGTAAGCCTGGGCTTCTATGTAAGAGCTTTTTCTCCCTCCTTTTAAATTCCCCTGGACAGGCTTTTCCTGCCAACTCTTTTTTTTTTTTTTTTTTGTCATTGAACCTTCCATTCTTGGATCCTATTGTCCTGATTTTTCCTCATGCAGATCTTATAATAGCTTATGCTAGATAACACATTATATTTAACAACAGTAAAATGTAAAAGCATTATTGGATTGCTGACTCTGCTGGGATATGGCTTGTGAATAACCATTCTACAGTACTGGTTTTTGGACACCATTATTTGGTATTGTGTATTTCAAATTCAGGTGGTTAAAGATTACTACTATTCTATCCATATGTGGAGACACATGAATTTTTTTTCCAATATCATTATAGTCATAGAGATATGTATGGCTATATCTAGACCTATTGCTCACCTGATTTTGAACTCTATATAAGTAAATAAAAATAATACATACTGTTTTAATCTCTCTCCAGAAAACCAAAGGTGAAAATCCACCATGCAAGAATAAGACACAGGTTCAAAACACCGATTAGATTGTGATTCTCAGGTTTTGTAATCAATCCCTGCCACTGACTAACTTTGTGATTATGGTTAATACTTTAACTTCTCTGTGCCCTAATTCTTTCAGCTGAGAGAATAGGGTTAATAAGGGTGATAATAATAACAAACACTTTTCAGGGATAATTCAAGTGAGAAACAGAACTCTGTGTCTGGCGCATAGTAGATACTCAGGAACTATTAACTATTACCATAACCAGAGAAAAACATAATTGCCTACTGATAGGGTACAGGTCTACTGTTAGAAATATTCTAGAATAGTCATCTTTACCTGACAAAGTGTGATTTCTATTTCATATATGTCAGGTACTGTGCTACACATTGATAATGATAATAGAAATGATATGGTTTTGCCAGAAGGGTATGTTCACTACTAGAAGGGTAGGGACATACATAAACAGAAATTTCTATGGGAAGTTAGTAGAGCCTTTATCATGATCTGGGTTTGTAGGCAAAAATTCCTAAGGTGGGTGTTACTTGAATTGAGTTAGCCAAGCTAATGAAAGTTAGCCAAGAAAAAGGATTTAGAGAGATCCTTCCAGGAACTGGGAGACATGACTAAAGATAAATAGTGGTGAAAAATGGTGTGTGAATGAACTGCATATACTCAGTATCAGTGGAGCAGAAATTATAAGAAATGTGCAGAGAGAAAGAGGGGCCAAGTTATAGAAGCATTGATTTCCCTCTTAAAGAACTTAGCGTTACTCTCTTTACAGCAACTTTGTTGAAATTTTTATACTGTAGTAAATTAATAATTTAGATTTTCTGGAAAGGATTTTATAAGATATGAACAAGAACAGTGAAAACAGGAATAGAGTGAAAAAATCAACCATTCAAATAAATATTCAGAAAACATTTCTGTCAGAATATATTAGGTGTTAGATACTTGGGAAAAGGATACAAAATCTCATGGGTATCCTTAACATTTCTGGTTTATGTTACTAGATAGTTATAGTACCAACAGAGCTATATATTATGACAAGGCAAGAAAATTATGGATTCTGAGCTCTTAAAACTCATCTGTGTAGAAAACATTTGTGTACATATGTCTCAAGATCAAGGAGAAGCATTGGAGATATATTTTAAATCTTTGGGACTTAAAATAATTTAGGGCAAAGGACTGCCAAGATGAGTATGAAGAGAAAAAAGCAGTGGATCAGGATCAAACATGAAGGACTACAAAGCTTAAAAAAAAGTGATATCCACAAAAGATGAGAATAGATGGCCAGAAAGGTCAAAGAAGAACTTGGTGAATGAGGATCAATGACTAAAAGGACGAAATTAGTTTTGTTTTGTTTTTTAAGATTTTATTTATTTGTCAGAGAGAGAGGGAGAGAAAGGGAGAACAAGCGAGAGAGCACAGGCAGTGTCAGGCAGAGGCAGAGGGAGAAGCAGGCTCCCTGCCAAGGAAGGAGCCCTATGTGGGACTCGATCCCAGGATGCTGGGATCATGACCTGAGCTGAAGGCAACTGCTTAACCAACTGAGGCACCCAGGCGTCCTGGAAGAAATTAGTTTAAAGTAGATACAAACATTCTCAGATAAATCAAAGGACTGTAGTAACCTAAGAGACTAAAAATTACCCATTAGATTTATAACTAGAGTGAATCTCATGGGATTGATGAAGTAGCATTAGTAGATGACAGAAGTAGAAGATGTGTACTGGGTTGATGTCTATAAGTAGAGGGAGAGATGGGGGATAAGTGAGTAAAGTCATAATAAAAAATATGTATCTTTCATGAAACTTGGCTAAAAATGGGAAGGAAAGAGTAAAGGGATCTTGACAGAGAAGGAAATGAGAAAAACTTGATCATGTTTATTGATGGAAGAATAAAGTTCATGGAGAGAAGGCTACTTACTATTAGAGAGGAGATGAGTTGACTCATGGAAGCAGTTCTTAGAGACAGGAAATACAATTTCCCTTGATTAGAAGAAAAGCCATCTTATTCTATGATATTAGAAAAATAATATAGTAAAATTTGTAGGTTGAGTGGTGGAAAGTTGGAAGAAAAATGAAAAACTAAAGAATAAGATGTTTTGTTAAGGAGGGTAGAACAGATGATATGGTAATAAGGAGAAGAGAGAACAAACATATAGGGAGATGTGACCAAGAATAAAATATCAGGAGTGCCTGGGTCACTTGGGCGGTTAAGTGTCCAACTCTAGGTTTCCACTCAGATTATGATGTTGCTGTCATGAGACTGAGCTGAGTCCCACATAGGGGCCCTGCACTCAGAGCAGAGTCTGCTTCAGATTGTCTCTTCCTCTTCCTCTCTCTCCCCTTCTGTCCCTCTTCCAACTCATGCTCTCTCTCTAAAATAAATTAAATCTCTTTAAAAAAAAGAATAAAATATCAGAATTTAATGTAGCAAAAAAAGCACCTGAAAATACAGGGCAGCAAAATTCACTTGAATTTTTGATAGAAATGATTTCTATCAACACACATATTTGCATATCAGCAATATTTTTGTTTAGTGTTCATTGGGGAGCAATGAAATAACCATAAGATCTAAATCTAGAGAAGCTGCAATATTTAAGTTTTACAAAAATCACACTTAAAAAATGACTCTCTTTATTGCCACTATTATCACAGTAATCAGAAGACCAGCAGAAGGCTAGGAGCAGGGGACTAAGTCAAATGAGAGTTCCACTAATATTCTTGGAGACTGAAGACTAGAATTTCTATTCAACAAAATTTCAAAACAAATCAGATATATAAACCCTTGACCTTACCACATTTTTTTACCATCCATTGTTCAACTCATATCATTTCCCTCTTTATTCATCTTACAGTCTAGGACACATTATTATAATTGCTCTCTTGCAGGCATTTGTCTTCTCTTTCCATTTTTATCTTTATTACAGTAAGTACTCCAACTATGACTAACCTCCATTTTCTGCCTACACTATACCTGAACTGTGAAAGTGAATTTGTCTGACAAAAATAGTCAACATTGCTGGTGTAGCCACTTTGGAAAACAGTGTGGAGATACCTTAAGAAAATAAAAATAGAGTTACCCTATAACTCTGCAATTGCACTACTGGGTATTTACCCCAAAGATACAAATGTAGTGAAAAGAAGGGCCATCTGTACCCCAATGTTCATAGCAGCAATGGCCACAGTTGCCAAACTGTGGAAAGAACCAAGATGCCCTTCAACAGATGAATGGATAAAGAAGATATGGTCCATATACACAATGGAATATTATGCCTCCATCAGAAAGAATGAATACCAAACTTTTGTATCAACATGGATGGGACTGGAGGAGATTATGCTAAGTGAAATAAGTCAAGCAGAGAGAGTCAATTATCATATGGTTTCACTTACTTGTGGAGCATAAGGAATAACATGGAGGACACATTGGGAGATGGGAGAGAAGAATTGGGGGAAATCAGAAGGGGAGATGAACCATGAGAGACTGTGGACTTTGAGAAGCAAACTGAGGGTTTTGGAGGGGAGGGGGTTGAGGGGTTGGGTAAGCCTGGTGGTGGGTATTAAGGAGGGCACGTATTGCATGGAGCACTGGGTGAGGTGCATAAACAATGAATTTTGGAACACACACACACACACACATCAAAAATAAAAATTAAATTAAATTAAAAAAAACAGTCAACATTGCCAAATAGCTTAGCTTTACATTTATGATAATGACCTCAGTTTTCAGCTATATTTCATTATTGGATTATATATCCATAGGCAAGTTACTTTCCAGTTCTCTGAAAAAATGTTTCATACTTTTCCATCTCTTCTTGTATAATTTTGAAATAAAAGCTGTAACACAAGAGTTTCTACATACCCCCACTATTTATACAAATGATATGAATCCAGACACCCATACTTTGTCTTCCCTCCAGTGACAATGAAAACCACATATCTGTGTTCCTGTGGCCAGCCCTTCCACTGGAACACTGGGTCACTTGCTTTCTCATGAACTTTGTCCTTTTTCTTGGACTTTCCTTCCTAAATCACCAATTTATTCTCTTTACTAGACTACCTCCTGAGACACACATTCTCTAATGTATCCCATATTAAAAAGCAAAAAAACTTTATTTATCTCTATCTCCTATAGCTACTTCTCTATTTCTTTGCTTTAAGCAAAACTCTTCATGAAAATGTTCTATATTTTACCTCCATTTCGTCTCCTCCTATTTTCCCTATAGTCCACTTCAATCAGTTTTTCTTCCATCTTTCTATTGAAACCTTTCCTATAAAGGGATATTCATGTAGCAAAGTAAGATAAACTCTCAAAACAACATTTGACACCATTTTTCCCTCTTTCAGTATTGAAATATTTTCCTCTCTACTCAGTCAGGATACCACTTTTCTAATTTTCCTCTTACTTCATTCTTCTTTGCTGAGTCTACATGCTCTCACCCTCTTCTGACTAAATTTCAGAAATTCCAAATTTAGCTATAATTTTTCCTTATAATAAAAACTCTAACTTGGCACTTGTATTTTGTTTTAATTCAAATTAGTACACTGTAAAGTAGGTAATATAAATTTCCTATTATAGACACCAAAAATGAATCCTAAGAAAATTACATAGATAATAAGTGCCAGAGCTGCAATTTGAGCCCCAAGATCATCTGGTTAAGTAAAAATAATCTTAACCAGTTCACTATCCAGCATTTACCAGGTAATCGGATCTTAACACTTAACTTTAAATATTTGCTTAAGTACTTATACTTTCCATATTAACAACTCCAATCTCTACCTAATGAACTCCAGTTTTTTTGTTTTAACTAACTGCCTTTCAACATGTCTACCTTGATGACTAATAGATACTATGAAATCAATATTCCCTAGTAATGTAAACAGAATAATGGCCTCTTTCTCTGTCAATTGAGGCTGCTGTAACAAAATACCATAGACTAGGTACCTTATAAACAACAAAAACTTCTTTCTTAGTTCTGGAGGCTGAATATCCAAGATCAGTGTGCCACCGTGTTGGGTTTTCTTCTAGACTGTAGACTGCCTACTTCTCTCACTCTGTCTTCACATGGTGCAAAGGGCAAGGAAGCTTTTATAAAGACACTAATCCCATTTGTGAGGGCTCCACCCTCATGACCTAAGTACCTACCAAATGCCCACCTAAGTACCTACCAAATGCATTAGCATTTCAGTGTATGGATTTTGGAGAGATACAAATATTCAGACTATAGCAGCTTCCAAGGATGTCTACATCCTAATCCACAGAATCTATAAATGTCACCTTTTGTGGCAAAAGGGCTCTGCAGATATGATTAAGATAAGAATCTTGATATGGAGAGATTATCCTGGATTATCCAGGTGGACCCAATGTAATCATGAGGCTCTTTATAAAAGGGAACTGGATGGACAAAGCAGAGATGGAGGTATGATGAAGCAGAGGTCAGAATGATGCTATTGCTGGAAGGGTCTGCCTGAAACAACGAATGCAGGCAACCTGTAAAAGCTAGAAAAAGCAAAGAAATGATTCATTTCTAATATGCAGAAGGAATGTAGTCCTTCTGAAACATTGATTTTTAGAACATGGGGCCTCCAGAACTGCAATATAATACATTTTCATAGTTTTGAGCCACTAAGTTTGGAATTTGTTAGAACAGCAACAAGAAACATAAATCCATAACAAACTCATAATAATCAAACTTTTCCTTCTACAATGTTTACCATTTTAATATATTAAACTCTATATAACTGTAGCTGGGTAGTCACAGTTTGGTAGGGAGTTACCCTGAGGAGGAAAACTAGAGAATCCTATTCCTAAGGGTTTATTCTCCCTGAGAGTTTAGTGCAATAACAATCCACTAAAAAGCATCAGGTTTGTCCCAAAGAGTCAAGGAAGCAGGTCTTCAATGGGAAAATAATCACACTAAACACATATACTTGAGAAATGTAGTTTTTCAAGCATGGGTCTGGCTTTATAAATAAACTCCAATGAAAACTCTGTTATAGTAGAGGAAGGTAAGATGACCTAAGAAAAGCAAATAGGTTTTGTGGTAAGGGGAATAGTCTATGGGAGCAAAGCAGTGCGTCCATTTGCACCAGGAAGTAGGTATAAAATTTGATCCAAAATAACTTCAGGATGTGTCTTGAGGAGTGATAGAAAATCCAGGGCAGGTAACCATCTGTTCACAACGGGCTAAGCACAACTTTGTAAAACATTTACTCACTGTCCTAGTCTGTTTAGGTGGGATGGTTTCTGTCCAGGGTGTCTGTCCTGGGTGGCTTATAAACAACAGAAATTTATTCCTCATATTGGAGGCTGAAAGTCCAAGATCGGGGTGCTAGCATGGTTCAGTTCTAGTAAGTCTTCTTCTAGGCTGCAGACTTCTAATTGTATCCTCACATGGTAGAGAATAGAGAGAGGAAGCAATCTCTCTTATGACATTTTATAAGAGTACCAATCCCATTCATGAGGGTTTCTTCTTCTGACCTCACCTAATGCTAATTACCTCCCAAAGACCTTAAGTCCCAATAGTATCACATCAAGGGATAGGGTTACAACATATGAATTCTGGGGGAACACAAATATTTAGTCCATAACATACATCAAAACGAAACAAGAAAAGGTTAGGTCATTTCCAATATATTACAAAAGAAGAAAGCAAAGGAGAAATAAATCTGCTTCAAACCTTCAAGGATAAACACTCCTCCAAAACTTCTTGGACTTCATATGGAGATGCTTAATTACGGCAGAAATTGTTTGGAGGAAGATGAATTCTATATCATGGTAAGTTTGATTTCACAGATATATAACCTCCTACCCCAAAGGAAGTATGTACAGAAATTCTGAAGCCTTCATGGGAATGGTAAAATCAAAACAACTGTTGGTTCCTGTAATTTCAATATGGCTAGCATTTTTTTCTGATAAATAAAATATATGAGGACTAAATTAATGTTTTGTTAAATAAAAAACTTCCCGGGATGCCTGGGTGGCTCAGTTGGTTGAGCAGCTGCCTTCAGCTCAGATCATGATCCCAGCGTCCTGGGATAAGTCCCACATCGGGCTCCTTGCTCACTGGGGAGCCTGCTTCTCCCTCTGCCTCTGCCTGCTATTCTGTCTGCCTGTGCTCGCTCTCTCGCTCTCTCTCTCTCTCTGACAAATAAATAAAATCTTTAAAAAAAAATTCCCTTATTTTGTGAAAAACACTTGCAAGCATCAATTAGTAACTAACTTACATATAAACTGAAGACCCAAAGTATCACTTGCTTCACTTGTTTTTTTGTTTGTTTTTTTGTGGTGAGCATTATTTAGCCTCAAAGAAGTTAAACAGTTTTTGTTGTTATTGTTGTTGTTTGCTGTCTGGTATCACTTTTGAAATTATATTTAGACAGAGCATTTTCTTTTAAGCGAAAAGTCTGTGTATCTGTATGTCTGTGTGGGAGGGGTAACTTATTTATTTCATTGTTAATATTTCTGCTCTTTATTGTTTTGGGGGTGTTGTTTGTGTTTTCACCTAGAAATTATGATGATATTATTAACTGTGTTATTTAAATATAAGTAAAATAGAGCAGAAGAAACTGGATACTACAAATGGAATACATTAAAGCACATTTTGTCCACATAATTGAGAATACCTGCTTTTTTTGGTTAGTTAAATTTCTAATGATATTGACAAGTAACTTAGAATGGAAATGCCTATCCCTAAAACAGGGGAGTGACTATTTGCCAAGCAAGTTATTACTGTTACATCTGGAGGGGAAGAGTACAACTCTACCACAAACAGTAGTCAACCCACTGCACGGTTCAGGGTCACACCAAGAAAGACATGACATACACAGTCATTAGATGGGACAACGCTTCACTCATGTAGGAAAGAGGCAGAGCAAGGTCAGCTTCAATAGTGGGCATTGGCCCCCCATGAACTGGAGGTCTCCCCACAACCCCATGCAGGTGATGCTCTGCACAAACTCCTCTTATGCTGTGGGTAAAGAACTTCATTTCCTCCCCTCTAGGAGTTGAATGTAGTAGTGAGGTTGGTCGCATATCATATTATGCAAATGGTTAAACAGAATGAAAGAGTACATATCAAAGGTGAAAAGGTAAAGGCATTCTGACAAGAAATGATAAGCCCAGTATAGACTGTGTGGGCTTCCTAACTCCTGCTAATCTTCTAAGCCCAAGGACCATTCTCATACAGCTCAGTGGATATGTGAAGACCACATGCACATGGCCACCGTTCCCAACAGTCCTCATACAAATAGTCCCACCTACATGATCAGTGCTGGTGTCTACATGTACACACGTGTATGTGTATATATGCATTCATATACACACACATATGTGTGTGTGTGTGTGTGTACATATATATAAGAGATAGGCAGACAGACACTGGTAAAACTGTCCATGTGAATATATGCACACAACACAAACATACTCAGAATCACAAGTACAAGGACATTGAAAAAGAAAATGTTTTAATTAACTGTATCTTCATATTAAAATGGAAAGTAATGATTTGGTTCTTAGTATATACTTTTTACCACAGAAACCTGATATTGTTTTTATACCCTTGGTTTTATGTTGATCTTCAAGAAGGACTGAATGAGATCCGAGCAAATTAAATGAAGACACCAAACCTCTCAACATATTATAATGACTTGATCACACAAGGAGATATTGGTTGTGCAAGGACAGGGCCTGCAAATGGCAGCAGGTCTCACTAGATAAAAATTTGGATAGATTGAGTGAGGTATTGGATGGGAGACAACAGAAGGTAGTTTGGGAGATATCTATGAGCCTAAGACTAAACATAGTCATGTGCATATATTTTCTTCTCAATCACTATAGGCCAAACATTTGTCAAATGGCCCCATCTTTGTGCTAAGCTTGGAAATGGGTGTTCCCAGAACAACTCTATTATGGGAAAGGGTAATCTTTCCTATAATAATTCATATACATCCTAGAATCTCATAAAATAAAAAGGAACTTCTGAGATACAAACAACAAGTTCTGTACAAATTGCTAAATATTTAAGTGTTTCAGGACTTATGTGACGTTTATTTACCGAGCATTCAACAAGCTGTTAATTCGTTCAGATTGGTCTCAGATGCATTTTGGGATATTAATGGATATACCACTTGGGCAAGACTGTTAAAGTGGGAGCAGAGCACTCTTACCTAATCGGCATTGCACTGAAAACACTGATTAGTTAATGAGAGCAAATGGAGGAATATTTTGATTTATGATATCTGTGGCTCCAGTTCCCTCTTCCTATACTGAGATCATGTTTCTAAAATGTATCTTAGGTGATCGGATATTCAAAAACATTTAATAGAAAGTTGCTAAATTCTTTTCACACCACTTTTTGTTTACTAAATTTAGAAAAAAAATGAGAGGGAATATTTGAACTATAAAACACAAATCATGATCCTTGTCCTAAGCCTAATATTACACATATCTTATTATTATTAGGCTCTTAATATTAATAACAAATAGATAGTCTGTATTGACTCCAACAGTCAGGAAAGTAAATAAATATAATTAGCAGATAAATAATTACCTACCTGAAGATCATAGCAGAATCATTTTCATGACTTTCTCTTCATTTTTAACCTGTGATGCAGAAATCATTGATCATACTAAGAATGTGTCTGGATTTTTACCTTCAAGTAAAGCTAATAAGTTTTCATTTTCTGTTACACAAAGCTATAAAAAGTCATATCCCAACTTCAAATTCAAAAAAAGTATAGAAATGGACATTTTTCATTAGAATAAGCTATAATTAAATGTGGGGTAAAGAATATCAATCTCTAACTCTGACTTTTAAAAATATTACAGGAAGAGCAGAAACACCTTAGAGCATTATTTCTTATAGAAAACAGACAGTGCTGCATGGCATGGAGCACTAGTGGAGATAGGTGTCGCTTACATAAATTATAAATCAGTCAGCAGAACATGTACAAGAAAAAAATGAAACATAAAATGATACAATTCATAGACGAGAGAAAGCACAAATAACAGACTACAGGTCTGGCTTCAAAAATCTGTCAACTATTTTCTCATAGTGTGTTAACTGAAGGAGAAAAATAGAGCTCCAGGATATGTGACCATGTAGCATTTCAACTGGAGTCTCCTGATTGTAGAACTTGAAAAGCCGTTCTTCCTGTTCAGCTCAAAAAAGTGAAGTTTTGTGGCCAGGGGGCAACTTGTTCAGATTTCAGATCACAGTCTTCTTTACCTTGTATGATTATATCACACTTGGTTTGTAGTTGCCTCTTACTTTTATTTACCCAGAAGAATCAAATGCCACTTTTTCTCAACATTAAATATTTCAAAATTTGAACTTTTGAACCAACATTTTTCTTATAGTTTATATTTTGTCTAGCCTGTTTTAGATTATGTACAACACATATATTTTGAAAATTTCATATATATATACACACACACATACATGCACACACTTTACTAGAGAAATGATATATGAAATTTAGTTGAATTAGGTAAATAAAGATTATAAAATAAAAATCACCTTTCTATTGAATTAAATACTAAAGGAAGGCATAGGGCGAATAATTTACTGTTTCAAAATGATTTGTATATAATAATTGTCATAGTAAAGGAATCTGAATATTTTAAGATTCAAATGGAACATGCATATGGTAAGAATTTCTTCCTAAAAGACTGAAGTATATGTGATATTGCAGACAAATGAGATAAGCTAACTGCATAAACATTTCTAAAAGAAAAATTTGTCCTGAATTTTTTGAAGGTTTCAGCACATATGCCTTTGATTTTTTTTTGTAGTTTGACATTTTGGATCATAGATTGCATTCATGTCTTCCAGAAACAAGTGTAAATTTCTACAAATTTTACCATATTCAATTTTAAATGTAGATAGCATATAATTTAAGTTGCAGAAAATATTTTGGGTGACTCTGCCTTAGAGATGTTTTAGAAGACTCATCAAGTGCTCTTCTCTAACCCAAGAAAGGATGTATGTGCATCAGTTCTGAGTCAATTGCAGTTCTAGATCCAAATATGATTAATACAATGCGAAATATTTTAGAAGCCCAACACTCCTATAAATGTAAAAGTATACAGTTTTATGTCTTGATATAGGTTTATGAATTTTGCCAATTTTAAAAAAAAAATTTCATTTTACTCACTTTCTCTGATGTTTTCCTATTTTCAGTTTCAATGATTTTTGCTCTATTATTCTCTTCCTCCTTCTTGCTTTGGGTTTATTTTGCTTTACTTTTTTTTTTTTTTAGTTTCTTAGGTAAACTATTTTTTTGAAACCTTTTCTCATTTCTCATATATGCATTTAGTATTACACATTCATCTCCCAACAATACTTTCATTGTATCCCATATATTTCAACATTGAATTTTCATTTTTATTCTATTTTATGTGATTTTTAAAAACTTCCTTTAAGACTCACTCTTTGACACCTGGATTATCTAAATCTCTATTGTTCAATTTCTACATGTTTGGAAATGTGGCTGTTGTCTTTCTGTTACTGATTTCTATTTACTAACCACTATAGGTAGAGAACATACTCTGTATAACTTAAATTATTTAAATTTGTTGAGGTTTGTTTTATGAAACTAGATTTGGTGAATATTCCATGGATACCTGGGGAAAAATGTGGAGAAAAAATTAAAAAATGCATATGCTGCTTTTGTTAAGAAGAATGTTCAGTATACATCAATTAGATCTTGTTGGTTCGAAATTCTGTCTCCATAATTGTGTGTGAGCCAACTCTTTACAACAGATCTCTTTCTCTTTCTGTCTATCTCTGCCTTTCTCTGTGTACCCTACTGGTTCTGTTTCCTAAGAGAACCCTAAATAATAATCTTTCAAGGTTCATTTATGCTTGCTTCTTTTGATATTTACCCTTTATTGGTGTACTTAGTGGGGAGAAAAACAGAGAAACAAGTTTACAGTATCCTGTCTAAGCCAGAAGTCCTAAAAATACACTGTAGAAAAACTGTGATCATAAGAAAAATATTTCATACAATTCCTGTAAAATTACATATATAGGAAATCTCAAATATTTTTTCCTTTTCTCTTCTTCATTTAACATATTATAATTTGCTAGAGGATAACTTGTTACAATACCAAATATGTCCAGTATAAATGTATCCTCTCTGATGTCCCACTGCTGTTTGACAGCCATTTTTAGTCATCTGATATAGACTTTGTTGCATTTACCACAGCTGTTATCTAAGATTTATTTTCTTTCCTCAAATCTATAAGCAGGCTACTGCAGCTGTCAACTTTATCTGTAGAAAGTAGTTTCTACTTCATTTGTGAAAACCCAAGTCATTTGACCCAGAATACCAGCATAGTCTTCCTTTTTATTCCAAAATCTTTATCTCTCCCTGTTTTGTTTCATCTCAGAAAAAAAGCATGTCCCTCTTTTCTTGCCACCTATTTTTTTTTTTTAAGTTTATTTATTTGTCAGAGAGAGGGAGAGAGAGCGAGCGAGCACAGGCAGACAGAGTGGCAGGCAGAGGCAGAGGGAGAAGCAGGCTCCCTGCCGAGCAAGGAGCCCAATGTGGGACTCGATCCCAGGACGCTGGGATCATGACCTGAGCCGAAGGCAGCCGCTTAACCAACTGAGCCACCCAGGCGGCCCTTTGCCACCTATTTTTTCATTGATATCAACTTTAGGCTAAATTTATCCCTTATTTTTTCCATAATTAAAAAAAAAATTTAATTTAAGATTTTTTTATTTGACAGACAGAGATCACAAGTAGGCAGAGAGGCAGGCAGGGTGGGCGGGGGGAAGCAGGCTCCCCGCAGAGCAGATAGCCCAATGCAGGGCTTGATCCCAGGACCCTGGGATTATGACCTGAGCAGAAGGCAGAGGCTTTAACCCACTGAGCCACCCAGGTACCCCCATAATTTAAAATTTTTAAAAAGATCTATTTATTTTGAGAGAGAGAGAAAAAGAGAGAGAGACTGTGCATGTACAACCAGGGGGAGGGGCAGAGGTAGAGGGAGAGAGAGAGAATCTGGAGTAGACCCCCAGCTAACCATGGAGCCCAACACAGGACTTGATCTCACGACCCTGACATCATGACCTGAGTCAAAATCAAGGGTCAGACACTTAACAGAGCCATCCAGCTGCCCCATATAATTGGAATTTTTAATCTCTCACTCACTCTTGTCCCTCAATTCCATGAAATTAGTGTGCTCTAGTGTTCTGCAATGTTATGGCCCTGCAACATAGAACCAGAATCTACATAAGATCTTTCTCACAGTTCAATGGTGAATACTCTAGAAATCTTTTCTGTGTTGAAATCCACTTCCAGTAATTGGAATATTTGAAAAGATGACTGACTAATTTACATACAATACCATTTTTTATAGTTGACTATATCTTTACAAGTGATGATGCTAGAATTAAAGAAATAGAATCTCAAGAAGGATATAGATAACTCAAAAGTTATTATTCAGAGAAGTTGACCCATTGTATGAAATATTACAAAAACTAAAGAGAAATAGACTTGAAATGAGAAATTGGAGAGGAGAGGTAGACAATCATTTCTCTCTTCAAAAATCTTTGATCTCATTTCAAGAAGAAGAGAGTTAAGGTATGTTCCATATTTTCCAAAGAATAATGCTGGAGATAAGGTAAAGACTAGGAGACAAACAGATTTTGGCACATAACCAATAAAAATTAAACTAACAAATAAAATTCAGCAATATTAAAGACAAATTTCCTTCAGTAAATTTGTGTTGTTGATCAATAGAATAACTCTCATGGTTGGAATCTATGAGACTAGGCAATATTTCTGCAAAGATACTGAAAGAGGATTTAAACATCTAAAGGAACTTTAGATCAAATATCCTCTAATGACCTTTTCAACCCTGAGATTATAAAACCTAAGCTTTGACATTTCTCTAGAGTGAAAGTAGAGTTTATATTTTGGGCTGAAGAGATCTTTCTAATACTCATAAATAGCAACAGAAGAAGAAATCTTTTAAAATCATTTACAGAACTACTGACACAGATAATAAATATATATAAAAAAAAAAAGTGGTTCATCCCAGGACTACCAGCATAGTGTCTTTGTTCTCCATGTAATTTACCATCTTTATGTGAAGATTTAGATGTTCTTGACATAGGTCTAATTTAACCACATTGTAGTTTCCAAAAGAATAGGATTAAATTTGAGATTTCTACCATTATATGTCAAATACTTCCTTTGCTAAACATGTGTTTATTTGCCCTGTACTACTTAGAATCAATCATATCATTGCTCTAAATTTTTTTAAGAAGCTACAGATCCACATTGAGATGCCATCTTACACCAGTTAGAATGGCAAAGATTAATAAGGCATGAAACAACAAATGTTGGAGAGGATGTGGAGAAAGGGGAACCCTCTTACCCTGTTGGTGGGAATGCAAGCTGGTGCAGCCACTTTGGAAAATAGTGTGGAGATTCCTCAAAAAATTAAAAACAGAGCTATTGTGTGACCCAGCAATTGTGCTACTAGGTATTTACCCCAAAGATATACATGTAGTGAAAAGAAGGGCCATATATACCCCAGTGTTCATAGTAGCAATGTCCACAAAAGCCAAACTGTGGAAGGAGCTGAGATACCCTTAACAGACAAATGGATAAAGGAGGTGTCGTCCATATATACAATGGAATATTACTCAGCCATCAGAAATGATGAATACTCAACTTCTGCATAAATGGGGATGGGACTGGAGGAGATTATGCTGAGTGAAATAAGTCAAGCAGAGAAAGTCAATTATCATATGGTTTCACTTACTTGTGGAAGATAAGGAATGCCATGGAGGACATTAGGAGAAGGAAAGGAAAAGTAAAGGGAGGGGGATTGGACGGAGAGAGGAACCATGAGAGACTGTAGACTCTGAGAAACAAACTGAGGATTTTAGAGGGGAGGGGAGTTGGGGGATGGGTTTGCCTGGTGGTGGGTGTTAAGGAGGGCAGGTATTGCCTGGAGCACTGGGTGTTATATGTAAACAATGAATGTTGGAACACTACATCAAAAAACTAATGATGTATTGTATGGTGACTAACATAACACAATAAAAATAAAAATAAAGAAGATATAGATCCAGTTCTACTGAAGTTTTCTGATTTTAAATTCTCATATGGAGGAGCACCAAAGAACATTTATAGCTCTGCTAGCAAAACGACTTCATTTTGTTACTGTTTTTAGAAACTTATCCTAAAAAAATGAAAACAATGCAGATCTGTTTATTTGTGATTTTTAATTTACAAACTTTTATAAGAAAATGTTCGCTTAATAATAGTCATTTTATAATGTCTTCAGAAAGATTATCAATTTCAGTAGTTTGGGAACCTACTATTGCATAATTGGTAGAAAGGTTACTACAACATACTTATGACTTCAAGTGAATCATTCTGATTTCAGTATACTTTAAAGCGTGTTACTTAAACCACCTAAATCATAATTACTTGGGGAAAAAGGGCTGTTGATAGACCCAGTCCTCGCCCTTCAGAATCATTTCTGAGAACAGAGTCTGATAATTTGCACTTGAAATAAAGATACAGGGACATCTGGGTGGCTCAGTCAGTTATACATCTATCTTCAGCTCAGGTCCTGATCTCAGGATCCTGGGATCCAGCTCACAGGAGCCCCAGTGCCTTCCCTCTCTGCCCCTCCCTCTGCTCCTGCTCTTTCTCTCACAAATAAATAAATAAAATCCTTTAAAAAAAATAAATATACATTCAAGTCTCATGACAGGGACAATAAGTAAAGTAAAATAAAATAGTAAAAAAAATAACAAACTCCTTACAAAGTGAGAAAATCAGTTTAAATTATTTTGAATGTCTATGAACTTCTGCACAAAACCTAAAACTTTGCCTTGTTTCATATATCTATATCTATCTATATATATATGGAGGTATGTATATATACATACCTCCATCAGAAGATTAGATTCACATCTGTGTTATTTGGTCAACAAACTACTTTAAAAATTCTATCATTTTTATGAGGAAAAGCAGGCTGGAGCATATGGAACACCTAGTATTTGAGAATATAATTTTCACAAATTGAAAAGTGGTTGAGATGTAGATAAAATGTTCCTAAAGATCTATTCTCAGTGAGAGAAAAACAACAACAACAACTTTGTTCTTAATATTTTAATCTGAGGACTTACTGAACAAAGAACATGATAATGTAAGCTCTCACCAGGCATGAATCTTTGCTTGTATGTTTTTGTTGCTCTTTGTCAAATCCCTAAGGCCTAGGAAAAAAATTCCTGGATCATAGTAGATCCTCAATAATTAATTGCTGATTGAATGAATAAGTGAGATATTTTTTTCTATTGAGTATTTTCTTACATGGGGACAGAATCATAGGTCTTACTAATCTTGCCTTAACTTTTCTTCTGTAGGACAGGGAAGAATTCTTACTGGCACAGACTATGTTGTGATATCCATCTTCACTGTAACCAACTGAGCTAAGAGAGATTCCTGGTCTTCTTACCTGCCCAAATAATTATGAGTCCATATCTATTTCCACAAACATACCCACTCACCCACAACCCCCCCCCCCCAAGAGTTCTGGTATAAGTTAAGGGGTATTCTGATAGTAGGGGAAAACACTGTTCTTAGCGGGGCTGGGGATGTAATAGATTGAGTCATATCTACATCAACTTCGGCTCCTTAAGTGAGGCTAACACTGCTTGTTCCAACCTGGCTGTCTGATCTTTCTTCATAAGACTACCTCATGGTTTCTCACTCACTCCTTCTCTTTAGAATTAGCTACACATGCACTTTTCTGTAAACTACTCCCACAGTAACTCAGGTAGATTTGTATAAATTTCTCGGGCATTACCTCATCTTATCTTACTGTTTCAATGCAATATATGGTAAATCTCTTCTTTCATGTTTTCTAACAACAAATATTTAATATTGTCTTATTTAGCCTGGTACAAGTTTCTAGTTTTGGAAACATGTAGAACTTCTACTTCTTCAGTTGAGGCTCCTCTCCTGCTTCATGAATCACTCTGTGTTTTCTAGAATTAAGGACTTTTTGTTTAATCTATGGTTTCTAGGCTACAAAGATGGATGGAGAATTATTCTCTTGTCCACAGGATTAGGGTAGGCAAAATGACATAATTTGAACATGTGCAATAGTCTAGTTGGTGCTTTAAATATGTCAGCTTCTAAGTTGCAGCATCTCTAGTTCTTATAAGCATCATAAACTGCCAGAATAAAAAGAAAAAAAAATGAGAAGAGCAAAATGAGCTAAGTGGGGAAAGAAGATGTTGGCAGCATCCATTGATGAATCATTTGTGAAGGTGATGTTAAGAAGTAGAGGACTAATTTATAAAACTACACTAAGACTTGTTTTCAAGTATCTTCTATTATCATAAAATACCATCCTGCTGCATAGCAAAGAGAATTTGATTTTTACTCCCTGAAAATAATCACTTGACATGCAATATAAGTCTCTGCACTTTAAAAATTGTTTTACCACTTGTCTCCAGGATGGTTATTTTACAATCCAATATAAATGCAATAATCTGGATAAGAATGTGTGGGTCTCTCACAGTTTTAGAAACAAGGGCTCATAAGGATATTATTTCACCAACATTAATGCAGTAACTCTTTTAGTATTGAAGGTAACAAATCTTTAGTAGTAGAAAAATATTAGGCCTCTCATTATTGTTTACCGAGCAGCATTTCATGAGATTTCCTGCCTGTGCCATTATCCATGGAGGAAACATTAGTTTCATAAAGGAAAAGCTATACAGCAAACCCGCAATCACCAGATTGTCTACATAAGTAACACCAATGTGGATTTCCATTCAATAATTCACACTCCTTCAGCTCCACTGGATCACAGTAGTAACAGGTATTGTATATATGCCTTACCCAAATAAACTCCTAAATTACAAATAGTCCTCTCCAACCATGATTTATAACATGCCCTCTTCCTCACTCCTCATGTCAGAGATGTTGCTGCTACCTTTGTCATGATAAATGTGAAAACACAGCAATGACTCACACATGAACTCCAGGTTTTATAAAATATCTGAGTTCCAAAATAACAGCCAGGACATGTTAAAAAGCTGAAAAATTAATTTGGAATATTAAACCAGATACAGAGTCAAAGGTATGGCTGACTTCCCTATGTATTTAAATACAAACAGATACTTCTACCCAACTGTGTGTGCCTGATGGGCATCCATCTCCCAATGCCTTAAAATGTGTACTTTTGATATATTGCCAAATCCAAACAAGATATTAAGGTGGCTGCACACATCTTCAAAAAGTTCGTTACTCAGGCAACCTTCACCCAAATATTTGTGCCCCGTAGGAATGTAGGAGTAGGAGGCTGAAATTTAGACAGTTTGAATGTCTGGAGATGAGAAATGCATGCATGCATATAGTTGAGAGGATACCCTGTAAACTTTATGTATGAAACCAGTGTCTAGCCCATTGGCATTATTTGTCAATATGATGTATTTTTAAATAAAAATATTATATTAAATTATTAAATTACATATTTGACTCCTGAGTTTTTCATACCTTCTTACATTTAGTGCCCAAGCTCTGAATGTCAAAGATGAGTTGCCAGCTATTAGTTATGGGCACAGTTAAATCAAGATACATGTCTTATATTTTGTTACTAATTTTAATAACATTGTTTCTATTAGAAAAGCATTTTGAACTCCAATTAGCTATTTTTAAGAATTTTATTTTGGAAGAGGTGGAAAGAAGAGATTGATGTTTACACACATACAGACAGAAACACACATACACAAAAACACACAAGCACACACACACACAGACACATTCTTCCAGGTTTTTCCCTGAGAAATCAAGGGTAGCTTCGCTTCATTTCATTTATTTCATTTCATTTCATTTCATTGAGATCTCTACAATCATCTGAAGAATGCATGGTGTTTTGTTAAACACATGGAAGTCTCTTATGACCAGCCCTAAGGTGCATTATATTTTGGGGAAGAAAGTAAGTTAATACCTGGTGCCACATAGAAAATACAGTAACAGAAGTGCACATCATTCCACTGGGAAGAAAACAGTGACAATTTCTGGGGACCCCCAAGGGAGGTTGAATCAATTGAGGCAGTTGACAGTGTCTCCAATGTGCCTCTCCAGTCAGCTGGTAAACCTCACAGCTCCCGTTTCAGACAAAATGACTGAGTCTAGTCCTTGTTTTTGGAATGACTACCTGAAAGCTTTCATTTCAACCTGTTGTTTGTCCCCAGAACCAGTAATGTGGCACTTTTCCTCTTTATAGAATGTTGGAGGGATAATGATGGGAATAAGAGTGAGGAATACAACTAAAGGTGTTGACAAGTATTTCACATGGTATATACAGGATCTAAGGCCACTCCTGCTGTTTCCAATAATTAAAGGAAACAGTGATCAATTATTATCAAATTTATCTATTTGGAGATAGAAGACCCAATAGCCAGTTACATTTAAGGATCTAACATTGGTTTGGGAAAGTTGCACTAGGGTGTTTTCCTTAATGGGTAAGATTCCAGGGATGACTATAAAAGACAAAGATCATTAATCCCCCCTCACTTCTGTATCTCCATAAGGTGTTCTCTTTCCAGGTACCAGCAATGTTGTTCTACTCCTGCTAAATCTATATGTCTTATTCCAGTATCCATAGTTTTACCTATTTTCAATCAGCACTTGCTGGAAACCAGCTCTTTCATCTGAAAACATGAGTGTATAATGAAAAGTGGAATTGCTACAAAATGTACAGATATCTATTTGTCCCTTGTGGGCCAGTGTAGGGGGAACTTGGCACAATCACTGCATATAAGTAAGTGTTCATTTTTCTTATGATCTATTATCCTTTCAATCCACTCAGAGAATGCAGGTTGCTGAAACAAAATTGTTTGCCATCATTAGCTGCCTTACTAAGGACTGGAGGAGGGTATTCTGAATACCAAACAATATAGAATAACTTCTTTAATTTCTGCTAAAAATATCAGACAGCTATCATAGGGCCCATTGTATGTATTACCTAGCTAACTGCTTTTGAAAGGGAATGGCGTACAATTTAAAGAAATACCATAAATCCAAGAATCTGTTTAGTAAGATTCCACCTACAATAAATTTGTTGCCATGCCACAGGATCTTGACATTCTAGAACACTCACCATTGCATTGCTTACCTATGGCTTCCTAGGTTCCTATTCATTCCAAAATTATGGTTCTGAGAAGAGGTGTATTGTCCTCATTAGGGTTTAAGCCAGGCCCCATATCCAACTTCTCCTGGATTTATGTGAAATATTCAGATGCTGCCTGTAAAAGAAGAATAACAAAAACAACAATGAAAAAACAAATGTCCATGTTATGTCCTTTCCTTTTCTGTGCAAAGCTAGTCATACACTTTCACTTTCCAACATAGATAAATTACAGTTCATGGTTCCTCAAATACATCCATTGCATTAGAGGTCAAATTCAATTGTGTTCTAGACCTTCATGACCATGGCTAAATTTTATCTATCGCTTTGGTAATAAATTACCACAAATTTAGTGGTTTTATTTTTTTATTTTTACTTATTTTTTAATTTAGTGGTTTTAAACAACTAAAATTTATAATCTTCCAGTTCTATACATCACAAGTATGGCATGGGTCTGACTGAGCTGAAATCAAGGTGTTAGGGCTGCACTCCTTTCTGGAGGTTCCAGGGAGAATCCTTAAAAGCGAGGAACTGGCTTTTTTATGTGGTGTCACATTTTTGTCTGGCTGACTACACCTGGAGTTTCTCCCATTTTGATTATACTGAGCCCATTTAACAATACAGGATAATCTCCCTATATCAAGGATCTTAACCCTAGTTACACCTCCAAAGTCCCTCTTGCCATATAGGGTAACATATTCACATGATCTGTGGACATTGGGTTTTGGGGGGAGGGAACGGTTTGAATGGAGTACCTAGTTTATTTCTGACGCAGGTGACTCCCAGCACAGTGGCAGATTCTGGGACGAAGGTGTGGGTGTCAGGGTCTGAGCTAGCACTCCTTCTTGCAGGGTGGAAGGCGTTGACCCATGTGAATGCTGCTGCACTGTTCCCCACAGAACCGCGGTGCCCAGGACCTGGTGCATGGGGTGCGTTGCCTTGTATTATTTGTGTGTTGCCATGCAATTGAAGGTGAGTATAGGGTCATCTGGAGGTCAGTAGCCAGGTCAGTAGCCTGACCAGAACTGGCCCCTCACCTTCTTCCTTGCACTGGTTCTGGACGCTGATGACGTAGCAGGGCCTGTGCACCCGCGAAAAATCTCCTCATTTACCAGGTGAGCGCTGCCCCAGATGTGTAGTAGGCCAGGTTAGGGTAGACCGAGGGCAGGGAAAAAGAAAGGGAGCCGGCTGCTGGCTGACCCAGATGGGCTTCGAGTTGCCATCTGGGGATTGAGGACTTTCTGGACAGGGATCCTTGTCACTAACTTTGCTCCAGGCTCTGAGTTGCCGATTGGCCTGGCCTTCAACAGCCACCCCCTTGGTATTGACAACTACCAAAGTGGCTTTGAAGGTGGCAGTACCAGTGTTGGGGCGAGCCAGGGACTTCCTCATATCGCTGAGGCTCTTGTATTGCTGACAGCCAGATCTGCTGCGGGGAGGGTGAAAAGCACATTGAGGTCCACCGTGAAGATGTTGGGCGGGGTGGGTAACAGCGGGAGAAACTTGAAGGGTTCTGGTAGTGAGGATAGGTGAGAAACGCCAAAGTCCTTCTTGTTCTTGTCGGAGTCCATGGTTCCAGGGTACGGCGGTTAGGGACGTGCCCTTGGAGCACCAGCCCGCCCCTGCCATCGGAGATGCGAGGGGAGAAAGGGTCGGTATGGTGGGTAGAGCCTTGCAACGCTCAAGCTCTCACGACCACTCCAGGTACAAGCCCTGGTGGTGCAAGGAGGTAGACGAACCGCGCATGCGGGCTGAGTGCGCGAGCCTCAGCCAGTCCCCCTTCGCCATAGTGTGTAGGTACAGGGCAACACGGCGCATGCTCCACGTGCTCGAAGGAAGCCGAGAGGGATTCCCTCTCTGCTTGGCACGGAGGGCGCGTTTCTATCCGCAGCAAGGGAGTGGTCACCATGGGTGGGTCCCTGGTCTGGCGTCCGTGTTCAGCAGTGGATTCGGCGATAGCCGCCAGCTGTCTCAGCCTGGTCGGCCCCCGAGGGCGAAAGAGTGCAAGGGCAGAAGCTGCTGGCGACCTAAAGCAGCACCAGAGTTTTCTCCTCCAAACTATTAATGTCTAACCCAGGGTCTCCATGCCGGCTACAGGCTGCTCTCCAGGTTGGGCGTGGCCACCATTTCAGCAGGCCAGGGAAGTTGCCAGGCTGGTCCTTCCACACTGGAAGCTGGAACAGGGTAGGAGCTACTGGGCGCTTTCTCCATGGATGGGACACCCGGGCGGGATATGCTGTGTCCTTTGCTGGGTACTCTGCTGGTTTTGAGGGCTACCTGAGGATCTGCTTTCCTGACACCAAGCACAGGGGAGACTGCCCTGTGTACCTCCCGGGGATGGTTCTGAGGGCTCCTGGGCTTACCTCCTAGGGGACCTGGCTGCTCTCTCAGCCCTGTGAGGGGCCTTGGCTGTAGTGAGTTGTTCAGGGCATCCCGGGACGCTCCTGACTTCTCTTCCTGGAGATTCCCAGGGAGTCCACGCTTTCCTTGCTCTTAGCCTGCTGGGGTTCTGCTAGGTCCTGGGGGAGGGAGGGTCACTACGTGCTCTGCAAGAATCCCACGTTCTGCAAGGGGACCAGGACTTCTAGGAGGAGCACAGGTGGAGTGCAACCGGGAAACAGCACCTTGCTTGGTGGAGCCATGGGGTGCCACACCAGCCAGGCATACATGGAGGTCAGCATGCAGTAGGTGTAGGCTGAGGTAGGTGCAGCTGGCCCATGACTGCCTTCTAGAGGAATTTTTCAGGCTTGGCTAGCAGCGGCCATTGGCGCAGGGATAAGGGCTTGATGCTCAGCCAGTCCAGGAGGCTGTGGACGAGCTCTGCCTAGTACTTACAGGGCACCAGCTGTGAGGCACACTGGCATTGAGGAGCAAGACACTGAGGTTGGGTGAGATGAGTCTGCAAAGCCTGCCTTCCCTAGACCCCTCACCGATTGCCACCTCATCATACTAGTCCAACTTTTGTTGTAGGAGACTATTGAGGCTACAGAGGCTGTCAAGGCTCAGGTGGGTCACCAGGATGGCTCCTACCTGGTCCAGGTGCCTCTTCAGGTGCCTCTTCAACTTCTAGAAACTCATTGGGATTAGAGCTGCCATTGAGCAGCACTGTGAAGCCATTGAAGGTGAAGAAGGTGCCATCACCAAGGCCTTAGGGGAAGATGAAGCAGCATGGCCCTCTGAGCCGAGAAAGCCCACTGAGACTGGTGGCTCCAGAAACTCTGCCACTTGTCCTAAGATTACTCCCAGGCCCTGAGAAGGCTGGCAGCTGCATGCTTCCTGCCCAGGGGGTGGAGTATCAGTCTGGTGTGAACTTAGATGGTTAGCTACCACTTTTTGCAGCAGTGGTGGCAAGGAGTTGGGGGGTGGGCATCACTTTGCTTTTCTCATAGAAGAGGTTTTATTGCAGATTTTCTCCTCACTTTTACCCCACCTCACTACCTCGGAGCCCTTCTCTCCCCACCTATTGTCATGAGTCTCTGGATTACTCGATAGTGCTTTTTAGGGTCACCACTGGGGCCACGTGAGGGATCAAGCTGGGCTCCAGTGAAAAGGAGCTGATCCTGCTGTTATGGAAAGTTATGGATCTGGCCAACAACAAGTACACAAAGTAACTAGTAGAGAGTACTAGTTAGACTGGATCAGTTGGAACTGATGTAAAATTGTAAAGAAACTAAGATCCATCCCAAAAACCTATCCTCCCAGCAGCAGGTGGACCCAGTTTAACCAGTCAGTGAGTGATGAACAAAACATGGGGGTAGGAACCTCCTTCTGTGTCTGTATTGGTAGGCAACCTCAAATCAGGCAAATCCTACATCCTAAGGCTTCCAGGAAGAATGTATTATTGCCTGACTACTACTAATTTTTTTTTTTCCTGTCTTTGAAGAAAATTCAAGAAGTATTGCTCTGGTTCATCTGATACTGATAAACTGGATATTGTAGCAATGACACAGTGTTTAAATTTTGAGAATAGCTCAATATCCCAGTATGGAACCTCTCTCAAGTTAGATGTGGGGAATATAATTTTAGGAATGATTTCAGAGCCCTATAATCACAGGTTTTCAGATCCATAGATAGTAAGTTCCAGATTTGAAAGTGGTACTTGCAGCAAGATGGAACTTATTGATGATAACACTGTAGTCAAGACTCAAGGTTTACTATGACAGGCCAGAACAAGATGTTGCAGGATTTTTCAAATGACCTGATATTGCTGTGGGAAGTACAGCGCTTTGTCTGAATGCCCAAGGTGGACGGAATAGAGAAGCCCCAGTTGGGTTTGTAAGTGAGGAGCACAAAGACCTAGCACTGCAGTGGCTCAAATATCACATGGAGACCCAATACACTGAAGTTTACAAAGCAATTTTCTTAAACTTGCTGGTGGTACATCCAAAGAAGTAACCCAGTTCCTCTCCAAGGAAAAACAAGTTCTTATCTGCATGTGAGTGCTCACATCTGATAAAGTGGTGGCCTTTCATCACTGGGGGGAAGGAAGCCATCTTCTTTGTTACTTCCCTGGACAGTAGCCCAACAGGAAATGCTTTTTGTCTTCTTTGCTTGTGAAGAATATACACAGAACACATTGAGGAAGCATAAGGACTTGTTGGGTGAAAGATATATTGAACTCTTCAAGAGCATAGCAGCTGAAGTTCAGCAGGTGATGAATCAAGTCTCAGTCTCTCTCATTTCTCTTCTAACCATTATTTTGCCTTAGCAGTTTGTACTCCTATAAATGTTAAAGACATCTTTGAGATCTCCTGGACTTTCTTGGGGGAGTTTTCTACAGATACTCAACTCCCAGGGTTCATATGGTGTAGAATCATCAGGGCTACCCATAAGGAGATGCCTTAATCCAGATGAAGTCTACAGACAAAGCATTTATAGCTGTACAGAAGTGCCCTAAAAACAAAACTAAAACCAAACTAAAACAAAACAAAAAGCTGAAGGCAGACATGTCAAAGTCTTTTTAAATCTTCAGATGAGGAAGTGAACTTTGTATTCATGGGAAGGGGCACATTTTTTTTTTTTACATTTACCGGTTTATTATATAATAAAACTAATGATAAAAATACAGATAAACATCCAAGTGAAAAGATACATAGAGTGAGGTCCCAAACATAGGAACTTCTTTTTTTTTTTTAAGATTTTATTTATTTGACAGAGAGAGATCACAAGTAGACAGAGAGAGAGAGAAGCAGGTTCCCTGCTGAGCAGAGAGCCCGATGTGGGGCTCGATCCCAGGACCCTGAGATCATGACCTGAGCTGAAGGCAGAGGCTTAACCCATTGAGCCACCCAGGCGCCCCCCAAACATAGGAACTTCTGTCAACCCTTCTGGCATGTGAATGTGGTCAACAACCCATAAACTCTCTGAACCTCATTCTTCTTGAGATTTTTTTTATGGAGGCTTCATCACACAGGCATGATTGATAATTAACTCCATTTACAGTCCCTCACCTCTCTAGGAGGATTGAGACGGCTGAAAGTCTCAAGATTCTAGTCATGGCTTGGTCTTTCTGTGACTAGCCCCCATTTAAGAACCCACCAAAAGTCACATCATTAGAACAAAGACACTTTAGGATCTTCCAAAGGATTTAGAAATCTAGTGTTGGATGTTGCTATTACTCAGGAAATTTCAAAGGACTTAGTAGCTCTGTGTCAGTAACTGTGATCAAAGATGAAATGTTAGGAAAAAAGATTCTCCTAACACCTCATTTTTTTTTTAAGATTTTATTTATTTATTTGACAGAGAGAAAGAGATCACACGTAGGCAGAGAGACAGGGGAAATACTCCCTGCTGAGCAGAGAATCTGATGTGGGGCTTGATCCCGGGACCCTGAGACCATGACCTGAGCTGAAGGCAGAGACTTAACCCACTGAGCCACCCAGGCGCCCCCTCCTAACACCTCCATTAAAGAGTTTTGGGAGCTCTGCATCAGGAATCAGGAGCAGATACACACACACGCACACACACACACTCATAATTTCACACCAGGAAATCTGAGTTTCTTTTTTTCCTAAGACACCTCACCTTTACTACCTCCCCAACTATACAATTGATCTGGTTGATTTGAAATCATAGGCAACTGAGATTTTCTTAGATGAAGCCACAGTCCTGATGTCAAGAGGCAGTGATAGGATGTCTGCATTAGTTTTCAACTGTTGCCTAATGAATTTAAGCCAACTTAGTGACTTAAAGACCACCCATTTATTCACAGTTCTGTAGGTCAGAAGTTAGTCAGGCTTGACTGTGTAGGGTCTCACAAGGTCAAAAACTATGGGCCAGGCTGGGTTCTTATCTAAAGGTCATTGTTTTTTTCTGGTCAAATAGCCAAAGTGGGACCAGTGAGCCCCAGACAGACCACCTTACCATGACTGATACTCACCCTCTTTGGGAGAGATAAATATGGACTCTGCTCTGAAAACTTTGCGGAGTTTTCTCTTCAGCTGTTGTGGTTGAAGAGAGCTTGAGGACCCCACCTTCTCTGCCAGGTGAGGGTCTGTGGTTGCAGAACTTTTTAGTCCTCCTTAGCACAGAAGCTAGCTAGGTTATTGGCCCCAAAGTAAACAAGTAGACCATGAACAAGATATGGATGGTGCCACTTCTGTTCTTTGTCTCAGAAAGCACACCACTCTGGATCCTAGTAGAAAGAGTTAACATGGTTTGGCCAGGAGATCACATTTATGATTTCAGGTATGGAAGATGGCATGGTGACCCCAGGTGCATATGAAAAGCTCAAGACTCTAGAGGCTTGATAGCTCTGGTGCAAACAAGTACAGAGAGTATAACATTCATACAGAGAATCTGCCAGCTCCAGAAAGCACATTCATTTGCTTAAGAGGAAAGTAAGAATACTGCAACCCTGAATGTGGCAACTAGTTACTCCATGGAGAAAGATGGTGGGACACAAACAACAATTGAGAAAGATGGCTTTGTGACAGTAACCTTGGCTGGAATCATTGAGGTTTTTATTGAGGGTTTTATTAGCCATTGCATTCATTAATGGTCTCATCATTGCAGCTAAGTGAAAAATGTTGGAAGGATATCTTGAAGAGTTAAAGAATTGTGTCACTCTGCCCACATGTTTAAAAAAGAGAGTTTCCTCATCTTTCCCATCCCTGAACTTGTGGGGAAAATGATCCATGGAAATGCTTGGCCATGACACTCAAAATCCATAATTATCCCTCCACTTGTCAATAATAACCAGGGAAAGATAACTCATAAGACTTGCTCCTCTAAACATTTTGTCTTCTGATTTTTAAAAATATGTATTTTGTAAAAGGGGATTTAAAAGACAAAATGCATAGAAAATAGAGTGAAACTATGTAAGCTGATTTGTAACAAAGAAAGACAGTATAATTCAGTGTAGGAAACTATGATCATGTCTTTGTTCTAATCATTCTGTTATTGTTAAAATGTGAAGGGGATATTTATACCAATGGAATCCTAGGGCCTAGTGCTATGTCAGTAAGTGGCATACACATTCTGCAATTTCTAATATATTAAAATCTTCACATCCCACTCTAGTTTGTTTTATTTTTTTTAAGATTTTATTTATTTATTTGACAGAGATCACAAGTAGGCAGAGGAGGCAGGCAGAGAGAGGGGGTAGTAGGCTCCCTGCTGAGCAGAGAGCCCGATGTGGGGCTCGATCCCAGGACCCTGAGATCATGACCTGAACTGAAGGCAGAGGCTTTAACCCACTGAGCCACCCAGGTGCCCCAAGTTTGTTTTAATTTTAAAGCTTGATTTGGTGTGAACACTCAAGTAGAAAAACCAGACTAGGATAATATGTAATGAGCAACTGTCTTTCACTTGTTTAGATAACTCATTTCAAAGGCAGCCATTTTAAATCATAAATAGGAAGTTTATATTTTAGAGAAGGCATTTTGTTTCTCACAACAAGGACAGCAGGCAGCCTGCAGGTTTGCTTTACTGCCTTCTCCAGTGACTTGATAACTTTATGACTGAAAGTTTGCCCATACCTGCCACCTATACTTCTTTTGGATGATGGGAAGTCAGAGCTAAGGATGCTGACTTATTTTTTATGGCACAAGTCTTTCAGATTGGCTACTATTTTTCTGGAATATGGAGATCTCTGTCCTGTATTCAGAGGAAGGTGCTACACATTCATTGTTGATACAGACCCAAGTGTTCTAGAAAGTAAGAACCATGATGGTTCCAAACTGAAAGAAACCCTGTGTGGACCTCTAGCATGAGAAATAGAACCTGTCACTTTTCTAATGTTTACTTCTGCTTCAGAGGACACATGTGGGAAGCAAAATAATTTTGCAACTACTAATTTTAAATATGTATCTTAAAAATTAAAGATATTCCCAGTCAGGGCACCTGGGTGGTTCAATCGATTAAGCTAAGGTCATGATCTCAGGGTTGTGAAATCAAGTTCCACCCTGGGCTCTGCACTGGATGTGGAGCCTGCTTAACATTCTCTCTCTCCCTCTGCCCCTACCCTCCCTGCTCATCCATACCCTCTCTCTCTCTATCTCAAAAAAAATTACATATGTGTATATATATATATATATATATATATGTATATATATATACACACACACACACACACATACATACACACACACACACACACACACACACACACACACACACCCCTTGCTTGGACCCAAAAAATAGCTAACTAAAAGTATTAATGATTTAAAACTCAAACCAAATATGAAGAGTAGGTTAACCTTTAATGGGTACTATTGGTAAGTATAGGTTCTTTTTCTAAGTTCTTTAACCTAGGAATTATAAATATTTTGTAGCTATACAAAAATTATTGCAGCCAAAATAGGTTAATGTTAAAAACAAAAGCATAACCCGGGTTACTCACTCTCAGAGAATGAAATTGCAAATAAGCAAAGGAGGAACACGAAAAGGAACCCTGTGCTGTTAGAACAAGGTAGGAAGGATTAATGTGCACTTGTGAATTAAAAAACAAAACAAAAAACCAAAAATGATAGATGGATAGAGATAGGAAAGGAAGGAAGAAGTTATACATGGAAAAAAAATACAGATGAAAGTGTGTACATGGGTTAATACACATATATATATTTGTATATGTACACATATTTCTTACCACTGTCTACTAAGTAGAAGGACTAGAAGAAGTGTGGCATTCATGTAGCAAGGAGCATACCTGATGCCCAATCTTGGTTTCTAACTACCATCATTCAATAAAAGTTGCCAACATTCTTCGGAAAGCTCTTCGATTCCAGGCCTGGTGTAGAAAAAAATGCAAAATAAATCTTTCCTAGATTTTGTGATGTTATCATAGAAGCCTTAGTCTCCTGAGCAATGGAAAATATTATACTGTAAAGACAGTATGTTTGTTTTCACTTTCTCTTAACATGGTTTTTATATTTCACATGCATTAAGGAATAGATGAGTGGTCATTTGTTTTTTGGTTTTGTTTGTTTTGTTTTCTTTTGGTGATGAAACTAATTGGTTGTACCCATAGCCCTTCTCTCTCATCTCCAAAAGACCCACATACTTGCATTTTATGATGGGCATTTTGATTAGAGTATAATCTTCCTACGTACTTATATTTCAAAAGAGATGAAATCCTGGACAGTGGTGACATCTTTAGATTGTGAAATGGCTTATCTTCCCCTTAGAAAGATAAATTTGTAGACCAAAGTGTTAACCCAAATAGTGTTTCCTATCTGTTTCTAAGGTAACTCAGAAAAGGAGAGGTAGGAGTGAATAAGAACAATGGATGGTCTTTTTCTCCTTTTTAAGTAGAGGGAATTCCTCTTTATCCTTTACTTACAGAGTGAGACTGCCACTTGCATAGGATAGTTTTCTACCTAGCAGCCCTTGGGTTGCTTTTGAAGAGACTGGTGCTGCAATATTACTTTGGCTGCTGATTGTGCTATAAGGAAAATGAAGTTTTTTCCTTTGTTTTTTTCTTTTGTCGGATATTGATGCCTTTTCCTATTAAGAAAAACATACAGGTGCCTGGGTGGCTCAGTGGGTTAAGCCTCTGCCTTCGTCTCAGGTCATGATCCCAGGGTCCTGGGATTTAGCCCCACATTGGGCTCCCTGCTCAGCGGGAAGCCTGCTTCTCCCTCTCCCACTGTCCCTGCCTGTGTTCCCTTCCTCACTGTGTCTCTCTCTGTCATATAAATAAAATCTTAAAAAAAAAAACGCACATCTCAACAACTGTATATTTCTGTGTGTGTGTGTGTGTGTGTGTGTGTGTGACTATATATATATATAGAGAGAGAGAGAGAGAGAGAGAGAAAGAGAGAGAAATATCTATATATCCTTTAACATATAAATTCTGGAATGTCTGTGATACCAGAAAGTGACAAGTTTCTTAACAGAAAAAAAGGGCTGGTCTAAAGTTCAAAGCTATAATCATTTGTGGAGGAAGGGGAAGAGAAGGAAGAATGATGGTGATAATGAGTTTTTATTGGATTATAACCTTATGCAAGTGATCAAGATTATGATCTCCAGCAATAAGAGTCATGATAAAGGATGATGCAGATGGTGACATAGGAAAATCCTGAACAAGCCTCTTCCCACAATACACGAAATCTACAGCTACATTCAGAATAATTCCTTCTGAAAAAAGACCTGTAAACTAAATGAAAAGCTTCTTTATAACAAATGATAAAAAGGCCACATCAAGATGAGTAGAAGAGGCAGGAATCTGGTTTCAGCAAAAACTCCATCCCTGGCAGAATAACCCACAGTCAGGAAAAATGTCACAAATCAGAATCTTCTCAAAAATTAAAAAAATAAGAGCTACCATATGATCCACCAATTCTACTGCTTTGTATTTATCCCAAGAAAATTAAAAAAAAAAAAACTAATTGAAAGAAATGCATACACATGCCTATGTTCATTGTGGCATTATTTATACCAGCCAAGATATGGAAATGACTTAAATTTGCATTGACGGATGCATGCATGAAGATGTGGTATATATAAAAAGGAACACTACTCAGACATAAAGAAGAATGAAATCTTGCCATTACAACAACATGGATGGATCTGATGCATATTGTGCTAAGTGAAATAACTCAGAGAAACACAAAAATGCTGTATGATGTTACTTATACGTGGAATCTAAAAACAAACCAACAACAAAGAAAAACCCAAAAAGAAATGAACAAACAACTCAGAGAACAGAATGGCAGTTGCCAAAAGGGAGAGAGAGGGCTTAAAGGTGGGTGAAAGGGGTAAAGGAGGCCAAGAGTATCATGTTCCAGCTATAAAAGAGATAAGTCATGGGAACATGATGTACAGCATGGTGACAATAATATGGTAATGGTAGTCAATAATATTGTAGTTCATACTTGAAAGTTTCCAAGAGAGTAAATTTTCCATGTTCTCATCACAAGAAGAGGAAGGAGAAAGAGAAGAAGACAACTCATTGATAACTCGCACCATCATTTAGTCACATCATCTCTGTGATAGTTATACCTCCAATTTCAAACTTCAGTCTAATTTTATGGAAACATTAGACAAGTACAAATTGAGGAACATCCTATAAATTCAATATGTGACTAAATTTTTACAAAAATATTAAAGTCTTGAAAGATAAAAACTGACTGTCAAAAATATTGGAGGAGTCCAAGATACAAAACAATCAAATGCATGTATCCCTAATAGATCTAGAAATAGGAAAAAAAGGACAATTGTGGAAAAACTGGTGAAATTAGAACTTATAATTTAATTAGTGATATTATATGAATGTTAATTCCACTATGGTTATATAAGATGTTAACATTCGTAGAATCTAGGTAGAGATGTATGGGAACACTATTTTTACAAATATGTAATTCTAAAATTATTTAAAAATGAAAACCAAAAAATAATTTTTTAGGAAATAATTTTTTAGGAAAATAATTTTTAGGAAATACTAAATAAGAAAATAAACTAAAAATGTGTTGCTCAAGCCTGGCTGTATAACCAATATTTTATACTATATTTTATATTTATTTACATTTCCATATCTCAAAAAGACATTTAGGATATAGAAATGTCTTAAGATATAGTATTTATGACCACAAAACTATTTATAAGCAAGGAAAAAGCTGGAATGAACACACAAAACTATCAGCCATTGTCATTTGTTCAACTATATGTTCAAAAGCTATTTAGTGAGAATCTATTATGTAGTAGGTACTATGACCAACTCTAGAGAGCATGAGTGAACAAGATAGAAACAATCTTTGCCTTCAGGGAACTTACATTCAATTTTGGGCATAAATAAAATTATCATATAAAATAAGTATTTAGTAACTAGAATAAATGCTATAAAAGCAACAAAAAGTAGACAACATGGAAATTAATGGGTATGGACAGACCTACCGCAGAAAGTATTGTCAGGATGGTTCTGGGAGCAAGTCAGGTAGGGCAAGTCCTGAACGATGAAGAAAAGCTGGCCCTGCAGAGAAAAGAGAGAAAAAATTCCAGGAGGAAAGGGAAAAAAAAAAAAACCAAGATGTATAGCAGTCTTCTAACAGCTATGGCTGTGGTATCCTGGATGAATTAAGTGATTTGAACTTAGTACGTGATGAAGGTAGAGAGACAGAAAGTATTCAGATGTGCAGGACCTGAAAGACCATGAAAATGTGTTTGGATTATTATTTGTTGAAAAAAAATGCGAAGTTACTGAATTGTTCTAAGTAGGGAAGTGAAAGTCGAATTGGAATAGGAAGGTATGGATTTTCAGGAACTGTTTCTTTTAAAAATTCAGATAATATATAATGGTTCTTGGGCTGAGGGTTTGCACTTGAACTCTAGAAAAATAGCTTGAAAACACTTTGCCAATACAGTGTTATGGTGACCTGGATATGGACAGTGAGGAAAAGGAAAAAAATTAAGATTAACAGATTGTTGTATTGAGTAATGCTGTGAGAAGAAGTAGAAGGAAAATAAATAGGAAAGAGGGTTTGTTTGCTATCTTAGTGAAGGCATGCTAAACCTTCAAGAATTATTTTGTTGTTAGCCATGATGGGAAGTTTAGAGTCAAGAGTGAACAAGAGGTAGGAGAATGTAGGCATTACCATAATTTTTTTTCATGCTATTTGAAAGGTATGCTAGTGGCACAGAGGTAACAGTGTTTTTCCAGTAGAATATTAGAGACACACTGGGTTTGTTTTTTTTTTTGAAACTTTAACCTTCTTCTAATTTCTGAAACACAGTATTATTCCAATATAGCAATGTTGATATCCCCTTAAGTAATAGTGTATAGGTGGTAATATTTCTGACATGGATAAGAGGTAAGGAAGAAGAAAAGATTATTCCTAGGTAGCTCTGATATGTATTTTTTCCATCCTCTACTTTAAAATATTCCATAGAGTGCATATGTATTAGTTTACAA
The DNA here is from genome assembly GCA_004024625.1 of Mellivora capensis. Classification (NCBI taxonomy): domain Eukaryota; kingdom Metazoa; phylum Chordata; class Mammalia; order Carnivora; family Mustelidae; genus Mellivora; species Mellivora capensis. Next base: position 91,118 of record PISX010006130.1, read on the forward strand.
CTTAAAACAATGGTAGTTATAATGTATTAGCTAAAGAAAGTGTTCCAAAATATGCTGGCTTGGCGGAAAAATAAACTATCATCAAATAATCAAATATAGATGCATATCAACTGATTTCAGAATCAAATAGTTATGTTTCACTTTGCAAGAGAATTAATGTATTCAATATAAAAGCAAGTGGATATTGGTACTCACAAGTCTTGTAAACTGAAATTTTATTTTTATTAATGCACATGTGAGTCTTAAAAGTTTCCTAAATTTTACATATTAAATCAGAATGTAGTTAGTATACAGAGAAATTGGCCAATATCATTTTCTTTCTACTCTAAGTATAATGCACATAATTCACATGAGTGGTTGACCTTGACTTGGCTTAAGGAAGTTAAGTGAAGCTTTCATGCTTAAAAATCTGTTAAGAAGAATTATATTATTCCATCCCACGCTCTTAAAGTGTTTTGAAGTAATATAACTGATATCTAGATTTTAAAATCACATGATTTATTTTTTCAGTTACATCTTACCCAAGTGTGAAAAGCTAATATGTCCTACTGAATATATATAATTTTACATTTCAGTGGCAAAGAAATTTCATACCTCTATTGAAACAGAAGTACCTTTTACTTTTATATGGGTTTAGTTTAGTTTATTTCAATAAATATAAAATTTTGTCTTTTTCATAGCATGTTTGGTAACAAGGAGAAGAAATCCTACTCAAATTAGTTGATAGAAAAATGATTTTAACAATGAATAAAATACCCATATGCAAGAAATGGCACCCACAAACAAGAAATGGAGTATAACATGAAGTAAAATCAGCTCTTCTATAGAAATGACTAGAACTGGTGGCTTGTCACTCACCTTTTTTTTGGTTTTTGTTTTTATTTGTTTGTTTGTTTGTTTGTTTGTTTTGGGTATTTCCACTCCCCTATAGAGACTTGTTTCTGCTTACAGTATACTTAGTATCTGGTGTCTATAACTGCTTTTCACATGATCCTGGATTTTCAAAGTCCTTATCCTGTTCTTAATTTTCTGTAAATCTGGACCTTCAGTGTCCTAACACTGCCTATTCATAGACTCAGAGTCATGTTTTCACTTAAGAGGAAGGAGAATTTAGTTGATAATTGACTAGGGCTGTTTCAGTTAGTTAAAGCTCAACATTAGGCTAGGGGTAAATGTTCTTTTATTACCAAGAAAGAAAACAGAAATTAGAGCTTTACCCATTTTCTTCAGTTTGGAGACCATAAAGGAGTTTCAAACTTGCAATTTTCACCAAGTGTATGTAAGTACAGTAGTAATCCTATTAAACAAAATTCTATCAATATTTATTGAAAATTAGCATCAAGTTGACCGATGGCATGCCAGTTCATAAGTTTTGCTGAGTATAGAGTTGAGAAGGATCTTAAGGCTTAATCTGGGTTCAGTCAAGGGTACCTTGTTAATAATTAGTGATATAGGCAACTGGCATGGGAGAGTGAGAAAGAGATTACAATGCCACACATTTGCCATCATATAAAAGTAATGAACAAGAAATACAAGAATGTCAGTCCTCAATACCAACATTTTTCAGTTGTTTGTGTACAAAGAAACATCTTGCAAAGCTCATAAAAAACTTCAGGTGTTCACTCTGGAGATTACTATTTAGTAGGTTTGAGATAGGGTTCCTTAATCATTTCTTTCAAGCCTCCACATAAGTCTGATGACACTGGAATGATATGCACACTTTGAAAGCAGTGTTCTCTTTAACAGACTTTCTGTTCTCCCTACAGCCCCCAAAATGCCACTCAACTAGATAGTTCATCGAAATGATAAAAAACCTGAACTAGTAAAAATGGGAGGCTAGCCCAAATATCTAATCTTTTACATGAATTCTTGCTATAAACAAACAAACAAGCAAATAAATACAATATATTTCATTCAGATTGTTTATGCAGCCCCAGGCATGGAGTATCCCTGATGTCCTAGAGTATCTATGATTTTACGGGCAAGTCAGTTTATCTGTAGATTCCAGCAATAAGACCTGGTTCTGACTTTTGAAATGAGCTCAAGTAATTCTAATCACTTTTCTGCAAGTAATCCTCCTTCCAAGAATCCTTCCAAGAAAACTACTTTCTTTAGTATTTCCCTATATTTGTGGCTTAAGGCGCTTTTACGTCAGAGTTGCCCAACAATGTGCTAATGACAGTCATAGCGATTTTTTGCCCAGGTTTAAATGTAGTTTCCCATGTGCTTTGATGCATGAATAGTGCAGTTTGATTCCTGTTCATCATCCAGGCACTTTATAGCTATTAAAATAGCAGTTCAGCAAAATCCTAGAGAAATTACAGTATAGTATTGTGGTTAAATACTTGTAAGTTGGTCTGAGACAGAAATGGGTTTGAATTCTGACTCTGTTTACTCAGGTGTCTGAAATCATGCAAGATTGTTATATATGGATGGATGGTAAAAAAAAATTTGAGGAAATGTGTTTACTTCATTTTCTTCTCATGCAGAAAAAATTAATAGATTTGTTAATTTGGCAGCTGATAAAGAATTCAATTTTAAAGTAATTTTCACTGGAGGAAAAATTTAAATGTAAAAGAAGGTTAGAAATATAATTGTGACTGGTAAGATCCTAGCTGTACAGGGAATTTGATTATATGACCAGATTCTTATCATTCCAAATTGAACTATACCCAATTAGCACTGCAGACATGATCTTTTCTAGAGCCAATATTTCTGTTGCCAAGATGTCTTGTTTGCTTGGATCATGACAACAAACTGGCAGACCTGCCCAGTCATGGCAATTGCCTGCCTGCATTCCTCCTGGCATTTAGAGACCTGAGCTCCATGCCAAGTGACCCAATCTCCCTTACCCGATTCCACAGTTCCTTTTTTTTTTTTTTATTCATCTACTCAGAATTATCTAATCAGTTTCCTTAATCCTTGTGACAAACTGCTGCTTGCCTATTCTTTATCAGTTCTCATCTTTTTCACCAAAAGAAAGCTGATTTTGCTGGGAGTGGAATGTGCTTGGCAAAGAATGTACAAACAGGCTGTGCAAATAGGGCTAGCTTGTAACCAAGACCTGATCGATGAGCTTTAACAGTAGTGTTTGTTCATGATAATCAGGGACTCAAAAAGCAGAGGGAGTTTAAGTCGACTGGCATGTGTCATTTTATCTTCTTTCTTTCTGCCCGAAAAGCCAATGGGTTGGTGAGAATCCCAGTGATTATCTTGTAAGCATGAGGTCACTTTTGAGTATGGAAGCCCAAGGATGGCAGAGCACATATATGGAAGCAAGTAGGAAATCAGTAATATCATTGAGGTGGCCTGAAAAGGCCAACTGTAGATTTCATTATTTGAGAGAAATGAGTTACTTATTTTAAGTATCGTTTTCTAGTTTCTGTTACTCACAGCCTAACACATTTATACAACACTGATAGTGGTATAACTCAGATTAAAAATGATTCTGACAATGGTTGCATAAAATGGTGCAATTTTCCAATGGGACCTTTCTGGTTTGTAAACATGTATTTCTTTCAAGTACAGGGAAGTTATTAGGAAAGAAGGGATTGCCAGTTCTTTGAGTTTTCAAAGGTTTAGAGGAAATTAAATTCTAAGCTAAATATTTCCTACTTGCTTGTGAAAAACTATTAGTGAATAATGAAGAACTATAAAGATTTTGAAGAGCATAATAATTATGCCTGTATGATAAGATACTTCCTATAAAATTCCTAATCCACAAAACATTCACATTCCTTAAAATCTGTTGGAAAAAAAATTTGTGGGTTTTGAGGAATTCTTATTGGATCCTTGGATAAGGCAATAACTTGTAGTTAGGATTCGTCATTACAGAAAGCTTAACATTTCTGGATTCCACCCAGTAGAACAATATTCAACCCCCATTCAACATAAGGGTCCAAAAATAAGCCTGAGGAGATATTAATTCTTTGTCCCTCTTTCCCTCAGCTCTTCTTTCCTTACCTCTCTTGTTGAAAACCACTGTATCAGCTGAATTCTGAGACAGTTTTGCCTTGAGAACCCATTTCAATTTTTCCTTTAGTTACTTCACTTATTCTACAATTAAATTGCTTTCTCCATTATTTTAAAATATTGAAGTCAAGTAACCTTTATTTTTCTCTAATGAAATTTTGTCCATCCATGACTTCCTCCTCTCTTGATTCTTGTGCAAAATGTTGGAAGACTGTAATCAACATAATTTTAGGAAGTACATATTAATGAAATAGGGGTCTATAATGGAAACAATAGGAAATTTTAGACTAGATCCACTCCTAATTTGCTACAAACCTTTTAGAGTTTTTACTCATCAGTAAAGTATGGTTAACAATATCTTCAATTTCAGTCACCTATTAGTGTTATTTAAAACATTTGGAATAATGTATAATCATTTTACATGAAACACTGGGATAGTGATATTTCTTTGAAATGTAGAAAATTTAAAATGACTATATATTTATGAATTTATGTTTTGAGGCTCGAAGAGTCAGATTATTAGATTTATCAGTTTTAGATTAGTTGTATCAGACATACAACTATATATAGAAAAAATTGGGACTATTTCAATTGTCTCTTATTTGTATTTAATTTGTTTATAGTGATTATAGAAGAATCACAAATATTTATAATCATCCCCCATAACTCACATGTACTTTATACTGATAGTACTGAAGTATGCTTGGTTTGACATCTATTTTCCAAAAAAAATTATATATACATATATAATATATTTAAATATATATAAATAATATATATTTTTAAAATATTCATATAAAATATGCTTTGTGCCAAACTCTATTTACAAGCATTACATCATTTAATCCACCTTAAAAACTACTCTATTTTAAAGAGTCTAAAGAACTTTTGAAAAGTCATATAGGGGATGCCTGGGTGGCTCAGTTGGTTAAGCAGCTGCCTTCGGCTCAGGTCATGATCCCAGTGTCCTGGGATCGAGTCCCACATCGGGCTCCTTGCTCAGCGGGGAACCTGCTTCTCCCTCTGCCTCTGCCTGCCACTCTGTCTGCCTGTGCTCGTGCTCTCTCTCTCTGACAAATAAATGAAAAGTCATATAGTTATTATGGCACAGAAAGTCTAAAGAACTTTTGAAAAGTCATATGGTTATTATTATTGGGATCCAGACTGTAATTCAGGTAGTCTAAGGAGTTTACATTCTTAACCATTGATAATACAAAGAATTTATATATTTTATATAAAAATTATTTTGATAAAACAGTCATTCCATTTTGAATTTTTTTTTCTTTAAGATTTTATTTATTTAGAGAGAGAAAGAGAGCATAAGAGCCAGGTGAGGGGCAGAGGGAGAAGCAGACTCCCCACTGAGCAGGGAGCATGCTGCAGGGCCTGATACTGGAACCCCAGAGCTCGATCCTGGGGCTCCAGGATCACGACCTCAGCTGAAGGCAGATGCGTAACTGACTGAGCCAACCCAGGCACCTCTCCATTTGGAATTCTTAAAAGGCATTTTAAGTTCTAAAAATTGGCTATTCAGTTTTGCCACCTGGTAGCTTCTTATTCAAAATCATATTCTTTACTTTCTTCAAAAATAAACATCTGAATTAAAAATGCCTATAGTGGAGGCTATAATTTGTAAATGCTTTACAGTTAACCCTTGAACAGTGCAGGGAGGTAGAGGCACTGACCCCTGCATAGTCAAAAATCCCCTTATTAGGGCAAGATGGGGGAGAAGTAGCAGCTGA
>PISX010006131.1:0-100395 GCA_004024625.1 Mellivora capensis
ACAGAAGAAAAAGGAAACACTCTCTAATCATGGACTGTAAACAATGAACAAAGGAGAGACAAAGAGAGAACAAAGTGAAATTATATTTCCCAAGTCTCCTAACCCTGAAAGGTACATATTTAATTTGAACCCAGCTGAATTTCATGAAATATTCTGTGACTCCAGAAAATTATAAATTAAGGTTGGCATTAGTTAACATACTGGTGTTTTGTATTTAAGATAGTTCTTCACATAAAGTGATAAGGCTAATGGAAAACATAAACATCTATCACATATGTCCTGAAACTATCATTTTTCAGTTTCTGGAATCATACTGAATTTCTTTCAAAATAACCGATGTCTTCTAGCCATTAATTTTCTCATGGCCTCTTTTGCCTCTTTGTTTCTCAGACTGTAAATCAAGGGGTTCAACATGGGGATCACCGCTGTGTAGAACACAGACACCACTTTAACGTGGTCAGACGAGTGACCTGACTTTGGTATGACATAGACAAATATGACTGTCCCATAAAACAAAGTGACCGCACTGAGGTGAGAAGTACAAATAGAGAAGGCCTTGTGTCCTCCCTCGGGGGAATGTTTATGTAGGATGGAGTATAGGATGTATAGATATGAAACAGCTATGATGACCAGTGTGATTAAAATGACTGACCCAGCTGAGACGACAGGAGCTACTTCAGCAACATAGATATGGGTACAAGAAAGTTTCGCTAATGGTGGGAGGTCACAGAAGAAATGGTTGATTTTATTTGACCCATAGAAAGTCAAGCTCAATAAACAGCCAGTAAATGATGACACATTCACACATCGCCTCAGATAGGGAACAGCCAATAGGATGATATAGACTCTGGAAGGCAGAGGGTAGAATGGAGAAGTGGAGAACAGATGCCCACATGGCGATCACAGGCCATGGCAGCCAGCAGGAAGCACTCCACCATTCCAAAGATAACATCAGAGCCAAGCTGAGTTATGCAGCCAGCGACGGGAAACTCACGATCATACTGGGCGTGACTGACATGGAACACCCAATGTCCACAAAGGCCAAATGGCTGAGGAAAAGGTACATTGAGGTGTGAAGCTGAGGGCTTCTGCAGAATTAACATGATTATGCTGATATTTCCCAATATGGTAGCAACATAGATTCCTAGAAACACCACAAAGAAGATGGAACAAAGTGTAGGAGCCTCTGTTAACCTCAAAATAATGAACTCCATCACCATTGTGCGGTTTTCGGTCTCCATCTTATTTGTAATGATGCCTATTGAAATAAAAACCAGTGTGTATTAAGGATAAATCAAATGATCTCATAGGTGACATATTTACTTTACTATTCACCCTATTAAAAAATTAAAACCGGGACACCTGGCTGGCTCAGTCAGAAGAGTGTGAGGCTCTTGATTTTGGGGGTAGGCATTTGAGCCCCTATGTTGGATGTAGAAATTAAATAAGCAAACTTAAAAAAAATCAAAACACAGATCCCTTTTGTCTAATGTTTCCACTCTATAAAATGTTTCCAAACATATTTACATTATGCATGATTTGAGAATATTAATGTCCATTACTTTAAGGCCAAAGATACAAAGAGACTAGTGACTCAGATCAGAGCACAGTTAACACACATTTGCATCATTTGATTAGTTCAGGTTGTTGAGTGAACACTTAAATCTGATGAGAGCCAGAAAAGTCAACGTGATTGACCTTAAGCTAGTGTTTAACAATATCCAATTTGCCCCTATCTCGTTCATCTTGGAGACCACACTTCCCAGCCCCTTTGTGGTTTAGGTGTGACTGTGAATAGTACGTGCAAATGGGATAGTTGAGGAAATGCAGTACGTCTCTTCTAGATCAAATTAAGCTACTGGTGGACAACGTTCTCTTCCTCTTCCACAGTGATATATTCTACACGATACAACTAGAAGGTAGAGGAACCTCCCACCAGCCTGGGATTTGAGGGAATGTGGAAAACAGAGGATAATTGGAAATACGCTAGAAGTGAAAAAAATAAAACTGTGCTATGTTAGACTACACTGAGTTTCCAGGGTTGACTTGTTAGAAGAGCATAACATCACTTTACCTGGTTCACATAATTATAGACTGGTTGTAAATGGAAGCTGTGTGTAGGGTTTAATCCTGAGAACAGCAGGAGAAATAAATCCACTTTGGATTATTAATTGTCCCTCAGGTACTCTACAGACCTAACAAAAAGATACATTTCCTAATCCTATAGGAATAACACACATAGAATATGTGTGGACACAATGCTTCCATGCTTATATTATGCCAGCTTTGTGAGACCAAGACAGTAATACATACATGTAAGGAATATCAAAGATCATTGCACCTAATAAAATTAATGAGTGTGTTTAATCATAAGAATGCAAAAGTTAAAATTAAATCAGACTTCCATTTTAAGCAACACTGTGAACATGAAATATCCGAAAACACTCTCAACAAAATACTTGGGTAAACTGCTAACTTCCATATTGAGAAACGTGTTCAGAATGCAGAAGTGAGATTTCATGTAAAAAAGGAAATCTCAACCAACCAAAAATGATGGGAGAGTTGGTAATCAGCACAATGAGCTGAAGCAGGACTGCAGCTGTCTAGGGGCACCTGTGGCTCAGTCGGTTAAGCATCTGCCTTCAGCTCAGGTCATGATCCTGGAGTCCTGGGATGGAGTACCCCATCCGACTCCTTGCTCAGCGGGGAGCCTGTTTCTCCTTCTGCCTGCCGCTCCCCTCTGCTTGTGTGCGTTCTCGCTATCATGTGCTCTGACAAATAAATCGATAAAATCTTAAAAAAAAAAAAAAAAAGGAACCGCAACTCTCTAGACCTTCACCAATCTCCACAACCAAAGACCTTGTGCTTTAATAGCTGTGCAGGCCCTGGAGGGAAGGGTTGGATACGCTGCAGAGTAGAAACTGAGGCTCCCAGGCCCTACCCACATACTTCTTCATAATTCACTCTCCGAGTATCCCACAAACCATCATTATAATCATTCCCATGGTCGCACCTCCATTTCCTTGTTGCTCTTTTTTGTCCTCACCTAACAAAAGTGACTTCTGGATAAATGCAATTTTCAGCTCACTCTATACCTACCCTCTTAGACCAAACTGTGTCTGGGGAAAAATGGGTCTCATTTAAGTTGTGACCACAAACTTCAAATGAGCCTACATAGATGCCCCATTATATTATGTTTTCTTAGTACATTCACTCTCTTGTCCTTCCATTCCAACTTCATGTCTGATAAGGAGTGGGTAAATTGTGGCCTAGAGAGATTAGAAAATTTTATTATTATCACACACATTATTGATAACTAAACTTGAAACTAGACCCCATATTTTGTTCCCAAATTCATGACTATCAGTTGAATAGTACATAGGATTCAGGCAATTGTCCAAGGAAGAAAATCAAATATCAGAGTATTTGATATCCACTATATCTGGAAAATATCTAAAGAGCACAAATTATTTTTTCATTTAAAAATATTTATTGAGGGGCACCTGGATGGCTCAGTGGGTTAAGCCTCTGCCTTTGGCCCAGGTCATCATCTCAGGGTCCTGGAATCGAGTCCCTCATCAGGGCTCTCTGCTCAGCAGGGAGCCTGCCTCCCCCTCTCTCTCTGCCAGCTGCTCTGCCTACTCGTGATCTCTCTCTCTGTCAAATAAAAATCTCTTAAATATTAAAAAAAATTATCGAGCACTTTCTATTTATCAAAGACATCTAGGTATGTGTGAATTTCTGCTAAATAACAAAAGACACGCCCTCATGTGTCATACATTCTATTGTGGAGGGCAGACAAATCAAAAAGAAAGGAAAAAAGAAAAGTAAATAAGTAAGATAATTATTGACAATGGTAAGTACTGTGCAGAGAGTTAATCTAAGGTGATTTGATAGTGTTTTGTTGGCTCCTTTAAAATTCACCAGGAGGTGCCTGGGTGGCTCAGTCAGTTAAGCGTCTGACTTGGTTTCAGCCCAGGTCATGATCTCGGTGTTCTGGGATGGAGCCCGCATTGGGCTCCATGCTCAGTGCAACATGTTTGAGATTCTGCCTTTCTCCTTCCCCCTCTGCCCTTCCTCCCATTCACACACTCTCTGTCTCTCAAATCAATACATAAATAAAATCTTTAAATTGGTCAGAAGGAATGGCTCTGTGGAGGCAATATTTTAAATGATGCATAAACAATATAAGCAAACCAGCCATGCTAAAATAGAGTAGGAGAGCATTGCAGTGCGAACTGCAAAGTACAAGGGCCCCGAAGTGAGAGCTTTGCACTTTGGAAGACCGGCTAAGCCCATGTGGTGGGTAGAGTGATACAAGATTAACCCAAGAACTAGGCGGAAGTCAGATCACCTGTGGCTTTGTAAGTCATAATGAGTTTAAACATTATTCTGAGTGCAATGGGAAGACAGTGCAAAATTTGAAAGTGAATGTCATGATCGAATTTGCATAATGACAGGATAACTCTGGCTACTTTAAGGGGACTAACGTAGAGGAGTGAGAGAATGAACAGAAAGACCTCTCAGAATACTGTAGTAGTCTTGGTACAATGTAGTGCTGGCTTGAGGGGCAGTGGTAAAGATCGAGCATAGTGGACAGAATAGAGAAATATTTGGTTAGCTTACAGGGGAATCTGTAGCTGAGTCAAAGGAAATGGGAAGATGATACCAACACAGGATTTTTTTTTCAAGGGAAGATCAACTAACCTACAGCTACTTCCAGTTTGAGGTCATCCCAGCATCCCAGCATCCCAGGAACCCAACATCCCAGGTTCCCAGCAAGAAATAAGCCAGACCACCAAAAAAGCAAGTGCCAAACAATGAAAAGAATTGGCAAGTAGTATGGAAAATATTACCAAATATCAAATAATATTTTGGAAGTATTATTGAATATGAGAAGTCTGCTCCTTGAGAGAGAAGAAATGTAATTGTTTTTGAAAGGAATGCAGTTGACCCTGTATAGTCCTCTGAATTTCCAAATGGAGTATTTGCTACTTTAAAAAAACCTCAACGTATTTTTTTTAACAAAATATACAGGTAAATAACTATCAGTACCCTATCTTAGTCAATTTTACTATGAAAAACTATACCCTCTGCAGTGATGATTAAACCAATGTGATTCGATGAATTAACCTGATCCAGTATTGTAAGAATGCTAAATCTCTAGCTTCATTAACTAGTCCTAGGATTGTGTCAGAGGTTTAAATGACACAAATCTAAAACAAACCTTATATTTTTTAAAGAAAATCTATATATGAAAGGCTCAAATAAGTTCAAAATAGGATATGGAAAACATGACGTACAGCTGCTGCAATGAAAATAAGATTTCAGAACCCAAATCTCTGGGGATAAATTTAAGGTGTGCTACTTACGAGCCAGATGATCTTGAAAAAGTTATGTAATCCTTTTGAGACTCAATATCCTTACTTTTTAAAAAGATTTTTATTTATTTATTTGAGAGAGAGAGAGAATGAGAGTGAGTGAGCATGAGAGGGGGAAGGTCAGAGGGAGAAGCAGACCCCCTGCTGAGCAGGGAGCCTGACTCCTGACTCCATCCCCAGGACTCCAGGACCAGGACCCGAGCCAAAGGCAGTCGCTCAACCAACTCAGCCACCCAGGCACCCTCAATATCCTTATTTTTAAAAATAAGATATTTAACTCACAATGGTTGCTGTGTTAGAGGGAGATAGATAGTGCATGCTAATACACCTAGCAACAGATGGTAGTAAACAAATAATCTGTGAGAATCTACTTCAAACAACAACACTATTAGCTTCTACAAGAAATGCAGAGGATGTTTATAAATCAGTAACAAGAATGAATGTTACCTGCTGGTCAAATATAATGACAGGGACAAATTCTAGGAGTCATTTCTGAATGGCAGGACTGCCTAGAGTACGAAACCTTGACCTCAGCATCAGATACCCACAGGTTTGTAAACATCCCACTGAAAATCCAGTGGGAGAAAATCCAAGGAGATTGAGAAAATGAGGTGCATTTAGGTCTGCCTACACCATTATGCAGGCTGAGATGCTCACTGAGGTCTCAGGGGCTTATGCTTCTCATTATCGGTGCATAGGTATTACAATGGCAAACACCTAATTAGTTTTGAAACTTGATTTGGGCCAACATAATTAATGTGTGCTATCCTTTGGTCATCTGTGATATTTCTAAGAGCCATGGTGAGGTGCCTGGAACTATTTTCTTGAATACTGTCCTGTAGTTCATGGTTAGTCACACCTTAGGGAGCTGCAACAAGAGCCAGGGTGCTTTTCTCTGTGTGAAACTGACCTATAATCTATTTCAGCATTGGCATTTCCCAGTTATCACATAGATTCCCCCCCCCACCAAATCCCCAGACTCCTGAAATAGACAGAAATGCAATCACTGAAGATACTTCTTCCTCTCCCTACCTCATATTTATCTCTATCCCCATCCTGCCTTGGATAACCAAGAATCTCTTTCTTGTTCCTGATTTCCATGTGGTTTTTCATAAGCGATGTTACTGTTTGTATTGTTCTGAAATTGCTTTCCTGTACTCAAAAAAAATTCCTTGTGAGTATGTGTTAGTCTCCTTCACTCTCTGTAAAGATCCATGGTATTCAAGTATTTAATTAGTATTTATTTAGCTATACCCTGTCAATGCTTCATTGTGCTTATATACCAGTTTTTTTGGATGTACGCTAAGAAGTGGAATTACTGGGTCAAAAGCTTTGCCCAATTTAAATTTGATATATACTGCCAAATTGCACTTCTTCATTCTTTGTATCTGTGTGTGTACATAAAAATGTGTGTGTGTATGTGTATGATATTCTGGGTAATTCCTAAGAGCTATATTCCAGCTAATTAATTCTTTCTTCAGTTATGTATAATCTGCTGTTTAATCTATTTTTTCTGAGTACACTTCTTAAAAAGATTTTATTTATTTATTTGATAGACAAAGATCACAAGTAGGCAGAGAAGCAGGCAGAGAGAGAGGGGAAAGCAGGCTCCCTGCTCAGCAGAGAGCCCGATGTGGGGCTTGATCCCAGGACCCTAAGACCATGACCTGAGCCGAAGGCAAAGACTTAACCCACTGAGCCACCCAGTGCCCCTTCTGAGTACATTTTTTATTTCTAGACTGTCTATTTGGTTTTTATTTTTTCAAATTTCTCTGCTCTTTTCTAAAACAAAAATCTTTCTGAGGTTTCTTATTCTATTCCTTCAAAAATATTAACCAATATTTTATAATGTCTGTTAGATCATTCTATTACCTGAAGTTCTTGATGGTATAAATCTGCTCCTTGATGTGTCTGCACATACTCTTATTTTTTTCTGTTTTTGCATTTGCTCTTTTATAATTTCAAATTTTGAGCACATCTTTTTTATTGGGGCTGGTCTATGTTACTCTTATCTAGGCTGGGTTGATAATATTCTGCCCAAGTAAGTTTTGTTCTCTATTTCTGCTAGCTCTCTTCTGTATCACTGGCTCAGGATAAACTATGGTGCTGTTTTCTTAACTTGAAGGTCTACAGAGGAGGAAGACAGTAAAATTTGAACCCCAAAGGCATATATGGTACAGATTTTGGTCTAAAACTCCCAAGAGAGATATATTTTCCTTCCAAAAGAAGGAAACCACAGTATCATGGTTAAAAAATTGATTTTATACTACCAGGCCAAGCAACACCTCACTATATCCCTTTCTGCAAGTAACTACAATGTGCACTTACTATAATCCCTGGAACGCCAGGAGGCTTAGGGATGGAGCCTTATAGAAATTTAGTATTCCGGAACTTGATACAATCTCCCTAAAGATAAAAATTTTAGCAGCAAGGGGTCAGAGTTTACACTTTCAAGAGATTGGATTAAAAACTTTTAATGGCCAGGTTCACGTTGGGAAAGTCTGTTGCTAACACTGTTAATTGTGATATGTGTTGAATATGTTGATATGAGAACTTAAATGTCTTCTCCTGAACTGAAGGAAAAAGCAAGAGCCCGTGACATTTCTGTGTGCGCCACTCTCATGGGCAAGAGAAATCTCATCATTTTTCATTTTAGAGTAAATTTCTTTATTCTGTGATACTATAAATTGACAGGAGGATGAAACCTCAAAGGGCTCTGATTTGTTTAGAGGAGCCTCCATACCTACTTGGGGCTCATCAACCCTGGTGCGTCCCAGGCCAATCTAAGTCTTCCTGCAAGTTTTACATGAGTAGTACACAATGAACAGACAAAATATAATGACTTAACGTTAAGAAGGCCATATTCCTAGTAAAAATGCTCTGGAAAGTGATTGATAAAATATAATAGGAACTGCAAGATCCCTTGTTATTGAAAAAAAGATGGAGATTTTGATTTTTGTTTGGACTTTGATTGATTACCTCTTATGGTTGATACGAGTCCCCAAACCAATGGCCAGAATTTTCCAGCTTCAGGATTAAAGTATTTGTGAAAATGCCTCAGTTGGAGGTTTGCATGTCCTTCCTTTTTTGTTCTGCATTTATTTTATTTGCATGCAATGTATTTTTTAAAGATTTATTTATTTATTTGAGAGAGAGAGAGAGCACGAGCAGGGGGAGGAGCAGAGGAAGAGAGAGTCCCAAGCAGACTGCCCCCTCTGTTTAGAGCCCGTGGGGCTCAATCTCCCAACCTCGAGATCATGACCTGAGTTGAAACCGAGAGTCAGATGCTTAACCACTGCGCCACCCAGGTGCCCCTGCACGTAATGTATTTTCACTGATTTATTTTGTACAAGGGCAAAAGTTGTCACAAGGAAGTTAAAGTCTTCTGGTTTGACATTTGCTCTTTGGGGCAGATAATTTGAAAAGTTGGCAGAAAAATCTCATGTTCCTCTGTGGGCATAGATGGCATTGATGAATCCACAAGTGTTTCTCCCACACTGACCGTGTGCCAAGAACTCAGCCAATGAAGGGAAAGACTCGCGCATAATCAGAGCCACCTCCCTGTGTCACGTTGTCTACCAAGTGTAGAGGTGAAGGGGATTTAGTGTTTGCCTTCTATAAATATAAAAAAAAAGATGAGAAAATGTAGATTTGCAAATGCCCCTATAGAATGTATCCTAAATGATTGTCTGGTAGCTTGAATTCCTGAGTGTGCTATCAAATTATCTTCCTTCTCCTCCCCTCTCCTTCTCTAACACATGGCTATAACCACCCATTTACAATTGGAAAATAAGAGAAACAAAAATGTTTTCCCATATTCTGATGGGTTGTTGGCAAGCATGCAGTATAACCTTGTAAACAAGGACAACTTTGATATTCAGTCCTCTTGTAGACAGTGGTAATCTACATACTAAGAAGCAATATTTGCAGATGAAACTTTAGACACCAATTACTTGGCTAGCCAATATACTTTGAGGGTTGCAACATATTGATGTGGGTGTAATGGGACATGTAATATTGCTCAATCAAGATTATGCTTCTGTGGTTGACTCCCCACGTTTTGCAGAGATTTTCGCAAGAAACCACATTCAGAAACATCATATGGACATGGTTGAACGACTCAAGTCTTGGTTAATAAATAACTTTCTTTTAAATTGGCTTCTTACTGGTCTCACAGGTTTTCTATGTGGTTTTTTCTTTAGTCTAAAAGTTCTAGGAAAAACTCTGAGTCTCAAAATGCCTCTGAACAAGCACAAGCTGTTTTTACTACTTGGAATGCTCTGTTTGGAACAAGGTAAACCTGCAATTCTCCCTCTCCCCAAAGGTAAGTTCCAAATGAACTCTGTAACTACCTTCATCAGAAGGAATAACCTTTGTTGGCAATGGGCATCATTACTCTATTCAATGTGCCTTTGGGAAAACAGAAGCAGATATATTTTGGGGGTCTGTTTTTCATGTAATTATTTTGGACTTGTCTCCTGCAATCGGCATATGAAACTGCATAAAATGTTCATGGAATGAACAACTTGCACAAATGGCATTGATCTGGAGAAAACTGGGGTTATTCACTCATTAGGACACATTACACAATCCTTTTGCATGAGCAAATTCTGTAAATCAACATATATTTGAAAGCATTTGTAATCTTTTGGAAAATGATCTTACTGGGAAATATGCAGTATGTTTACTGTGGTGTATTATGAATGGTCTTTTTTTCCCTCGAGTAACATAAGGTGAGAACAGTTCTTGGCAGGCTTCTCCGTAGTCGGAGTTGTGTCAGCCCCAAGAACCATCCTGTTTTCTGTTTTTGCTTCAATGAGTTTAGGAAATTATGAGTTTTGTGTCTAATTTATTTATTATTCATTCAACTGAAACTTAGAAAATAAGCTTTTGATTCAATGTCATGCCTGCATTGGGTTCAGAATCAAAAGGCTCAGTGTCATATCCATCCTTTGCCGTTCATTAGCTGTGCGTTTCTTCGATTCTTCATTTTCTTGTCTGTAGTGCGGGGGCAACAGTGCTTGATTCAGAGGCAGAGAAGGAGGATTAAATGAGAAGTTATTTGTAAGAGCTTTGTGTATTTTAACATATGAATCTAAATAGCTATGCTCTCCAGGATATGTTCTCCAAAAAATAAAAATCGTTCATCCGTCCAACTTTTCTAAGTGTCTACTATAATCTAGGAATTATCTGAAACCTTGGAAATACAGAGATGAATAAAACATAAGGTTTTTTCCCCCTTGTGTAGTATAGAGGCAGACAAACTACTCATTATCACAACGCTGCACGGCACAAGCTATAAAAGCGGGGAGGAAGGAGCACTACACAGTACAGGAGAGAAACTTAACACAGCCTGAGGAAATCAAGGAAGACTTCTCAGTGGAGGTGATGCCTAAGCTGAGGGATAAGGATGAGAGGGTCCAGCTAGGTCAAGAAGTGGGTGATCATGAGGCAGGGGTTTCTAGGCCCTCCTTGAAGACAGGTTAAAAAGAATGATCTGCAGAAGGGACAGAAGGGGTGCCATCCTTGAATTACCAGGCAGTCCTAAATATCTTTAATCCAGCTCGTCTGCTAGTTGAGGAGTCAAAAAAACCACTGAGGTTAAATAAGTAAAGGCAACTGTTTCAGGGATAGAGTCCTCTCCACAAAAAGGAGAGGCCCGTTGCCTGGCCAAGTACAGGCCTGGTGTGTGAGTCGAGGCATGGTCTTCTTTCCACTCCATTGTTCTTGAGCAACCTGCCACTTTCTACTTCCACAGAGAATGAATATCTGACCGTGTGCCGGGTAGCATGGACCACGGCCTCAGACTCAGTCCCCTGGGTGGAACAGAGAAGATAGACCCACAGTCACAGTCCAAGGCGGAGTGTGGCATCACCTGCTTCACCAATTAACCAAGCAGCTTCTATGCATCATGGACTATACTCAATATTTTGAATTTAGATATGTCTGAGATTAAGTTCCTATCTCTGAGAAGCCCGCAGTCTAGTTGGGTTGAAAGATACAGAAATAACCGCAAAGTCATGTGATAAATGCCATAGAAGTAGAGTGAGGAACACCTAAGAGGCCGGATGGCTCAGAATCAAAGGGGCTACATTCCTGCTGACCCAGTGGAGATCTACCTCTGAGGCTCTTAATCTTTATATCGGAAAAGTAGAAAGACTTCATGATATGCCTGTTCTCGGTCACAAAAGCCGAACAATCCCACGTACTACAAATCACAGCAAATCCCATAGTTAACACAAAGCCATGTTGTAATCTTTTCACATGCACCACGTCCTGCAGTTTTTTTGTGTGCTCAGGAAAGTTTCCTGTATCCCTCAGTTCTAGAAGCTACCTAATCACTAAATTTTTGTCTTCTCTCATTCCCAGCTCCCACTTGTGGGCGGAGTTTGGTGAAGGCACAACCTTGGAATTACCTTAGCATTTTCAGTCGCATTGTTGGGGGAAGCCAAGTAGAAAAGGGTTCCTATCCCTGGCAGGTGAGTCTCAGGGAACATTCTCTGGTGGGTATTCTCAGGAATGGATGTCCCAGAAACACATGTTACTCATTAGTATACTCCTTTCTGCCTAACTCATCAGCAGAGATCTCATGAGTGTGCCAGGATCCAAGTCTCTCATGATGTCCAACCGTTGAGTTCCAGAAAATGTATACTCAGGATAATTACATGCACTATTGACTTGCCACCCAAACTGGAAGCCACCCCAAACTTTCAGCCCCTAAAACAAAAATCCCACTTCAATAAGCCAAAAAAACTCTTAAATTTACAATAAAAAAATTCTGATTCGACAAATATGATAACCTCATTATAGTTAGAGATGACCAGGAAAGTCAAATGTGTCATATCCATACATCTACTTTCTGTTTGGAGGTTTAGATCTGTACCATAGGACCTCTTAGGCAATCGCGAAGAAGCTGATGTCCTAAGAATTTTCTCTCAATCTAATCTCCTGGTCTTCACATGCCATCAGAACGCCATTGTACATCTGTCTCTAGCCTATGGTGGTCCCATTTACTGTCTTTGAAATTCTCCCAACTTTCTTTACCCTGAGATAACTTTCTTTACCTTTCTTTACCTTGTTTCCTTGACTCTTAATTTCGTGAGTAATAGCTCCTTATACTTTGAACTTAAGTCAGTCACATTAATTTTTGGTCGGTGGATATTTAGTAATGGCTGGTTGATTGAATTTATGTTTAGTAGTTTGACTCAGTGGTTGAGTCATTGCCATTTGATTGACTGATGAATTAATTACTTGGTTGAAGAGTTAATTGATCAGTTGCTTATTTGGTCAACTGGTTGACTAATCAATTTAGAAGTTCATATTCAAGTCAGAATCAGTAATTTTACTTTCACTTACTTTTTCTCTTTTTAAAAATTTTTTCAATTGTTCATTGAATAATTTTTGATCAAAAAGTGACAATTCTAATAAATGTCTTCTTTTCTAATTCTGACAATGGAATTGAAAGCATTTACTTCTACCTTGAAAGCATTTTAGAGTCAAATATAATGAACAGGATAAACCAGAGATAGAAGGTAATTGGTAGGGGCACCTGTGTAGCTCAGTTGGTTGGGCGGCTGCCTTCCGCTGAGGCTATGATCCCGGGGTCCTAGGATTGAGGCCCATGTGGGCTCCCTGCTCAGTGGAGCGCCTGCTTCTCCCTTTCCATCTGCCTGACACTCCCCCTGCTGTTCTCTCTCTCTCCCTCTCTCTCTCTCTGTCAAATAAATAAATGAAATCTTAAAAAAAAAAAGTAAAAAAGAAAGTAATTGGTAGAAGCAGATTAAAAATGGGCTTGAAGCAGTGATAGAGGTCAAATAGTTAAGAGCCTGAGAAAATTATAGGTACTGACTATTTCTCTAAGAGGCTTCGAGGAATTAGAGCATTTATGGGAAGATTTCCTCAGCTTTCTGCTGTTTTTCTTCCAAACCTGTTTTTCTGGACTCTGCTATATCTTATACTTCCCCTTCTTTCTCTTCATTCACAGAGTTTGTTTATACTGCTAGCACAACAGCCTGGGTCAATAGTTTTATGAAAATAAATAAAAACCAACAATTTTTACTATCAATTCTATTAAACCCTTATAGCCAACCGTCTCAAATTAACCACCTCTCCTACAGACCGGGGTTGGGACTGTTCTGGTTCCAACACTGCTCTTCCTTCTGAGCTGTCATGGGATGGGTTTTACTCCTTCACAGTCCATAATTTCTAGTATCTGTAAGACATCTGGGTCTATCTTCCAGAATATGATCAGTCTCCAGGTTTGGGGGGGGGAGGGTAGTCCCAAGGCATTTACTTGCTCCCACGGGCTCTTTGCAATTCAGGTGTCTCTGAAACGAAGGCAGAAGCACATCTGTGGTGGGACCATCATCTCTGCACAGTGGGTGATCACGGCTGCTCACTGCGTTGCAAACAGGTAGGGAAGGCCTAGCTCATGGATGAATGCCAGACTACCCTCCTTCTCCTTTGCAGTCAGCAGCAATAACTCTATTAAAACATGGAAATGTGTGATGTATACTTTAGCACAGGAACATAACAGAAATTCATAACACAAACAGGGCTCAGTGACATGACCAAAGGATTCTCAACTCAGTAGAAAACATACGTTGTTTGCAGGAGTAGAATACTTTGTTTACTTAAATATGACTGGAAGTAATTAAAGAATAATATCCAAGTGAAAACAAGTATGACAAAATACACTTGTGAAAATTCTCTCTTAAATTTCAGTGGAAAAAAATTTGTTTCATTATACATCCTAAAAAAAT
This sequence comes from Mellivora capensis, assembly GCA_004024625.1. NCBI lineage: Eukaryota > Metazoa > Chordata > Mammalia > Carnivora > Mustelidae > Mellivora > Mellivora capensis. The sequence goes on from PISX010006131.1 coordinate 14,144, forward strand.
TGATAAAAGAATTGAATTCTACTCCTGAAACCAATATTATACTCTATGTTAGCTAAGTAGAATTTAAATAAAAATTTGGAGAAAAAAATGATAAAAGAAAACACAAGGAGGCCAGTAAAATGAGAAATAGGCTCCCACATCTGCTTCCCTACTGGTCCTGCCTCGCTGAGCTTCAATCTAACAACTTCCATCCTTTATCCAATTTCCTATGTACTCTAAACATTCTACTGTTAGTGTTCTTGGTAGTCACTAGGCTGCAATCAAGATCATGTCCCATATTTTCCCTCTTTCATCTCAAGTCTTCAAACATTCCCTGGGTATTTACTTGGTGCTAGACACTTTGGTGGATACCAAAGATACAAAGATAAGTAAGATGTCATTCCTGCCCCCTACAGAGAGTTAACAGTCCATAGAAGAGTCAGCTGATAATTTCACTGCAGTGTGCCAAGGGATTAGGCTAAGGAGATGCTGTGTATTAGGTTAGGTACCCAATGTAGCCAAGAGTCATGGAAATATACCAACAGAAAAGGATGCCCTTTCCAGGTCTGTATAAAATCATCACTTTGGGTGCACCTGGGTGGTTCAGTGGGTTAAAGCCTCTGCCTTCGGCTCAGGTCATGATCCCAGGATCCTGGGATCAAGCCCCGCATCGGGCTCTCTGCTCAGCAGGGAGCCTGCTTCCCCTTCTTCTCTCTCTGCCTGCTTGTGATCTCTGTCAAATAAATAAATAAAAATCTTTCAAAAAATAATCATCACTTTGGGGAATGAAGGGTCCCCAAAGAGAGTAAACCCGAAGTTCTTAATCCACCTCAATGCATCCTACCAAGTTCCTTTCAGATAACTTTGCTACAGGATGAAGGGACATAGAATGGTCTTTCCCATCTCACACCACGTCTCTAATTACAAAGGTAAAGGAGGTAAGGAGAAGATTCCTACCTCTCATTGTTTTAATCAGTCCCAAGCCTTGAGTGTGCATGATCTCTGACTTATCAGAGTTATGAGGTCATGTTTTTCATAATATACATTAAGCATTAGATATCTTACACTAAAGTAGCCTACTTAGGAGGGATCACAAATCATTCTCAGAGAATCACTGATACTGAGACCTGGCCAACCACCTAGGGTAGCTGAATAAAATCCATTATAGCTTCAGACCCCTGAGTTACAATATATGTGCATTTTTAGACATTTTATGGATAACACTGCAAAGTATTTGATTTATCACATTCTTGGTTCCATTTGAGGCCAATCTTGATTAGTCCCCCCACTTAAATTGGGAACCTTCACATTTTTATTAGTAGTGATGGAATCGTTCTCACTTTCTCTGTTCAGCATCCTCACATCCACATTATCCATCCATGTCATTTTAGGCGGCCAGATTGTCAACCATTACAAGAGTTCTCAGAGGCTAAATGAAATTTATTCATTTTACTGCTTCCTATTCATAGAAATAGTGCAACAACTTTGAATGTCACTGCTGGAGAATATGACTTGAGCCATATAGAGCCAGGGGAGCAAACCCTCACCATCGAAACCATCATCATACACCCCTATTTCTCCATCAAGAAGCCAATGGACTATGATATTGCTCTTTTGAAGATGGACGGTGCCTTCCATTTTGGTAAACATTTGAGGCTCACTGTGTATCATCTATCCCGTTGTTCCCTATAACTTCTGCTCCATAGCACATTCCCTACAACGTATGTTACGTAACGTTATGTCCAACAGTTCTGGGTCATGCACTTCAAGACGGATTTGGGGTGGAGGGTCCCCTGCATGAAATCCTTTTTGTTTGTAGCCTCAGATATAGGATTATGTGGAGTCAGGACAGAGTCTTTCTTTGTCTGATAAGTGACCCCTGGAGGCAGAGATAACACAACTCTCATGAGATCTTTGGGGAACCATCTAGATGTCAATTGGCGAGTGGCTTAGGGTGCCCCATCCTTTGTGGATGCGACAAGCCCTGCCTGCTCTTTCTCTTCAGGCCAGTTTGTGGGGCCCATGTGTCTTCCAGAGCCGAAGGAACGATTTGAGGCTGGATTTATTTGTACAACTGCAGGCTGGGGCCGCTCGGCTGAAGGTAAGCACTTCTATGCCACTTCTCTTAATCAGATGTTAGAACTTTCTGGTGGGTAATCAGAAAATACAGTTTTCATCTATTTTCTAAACAACAATTGTGTAAACATTTTAAAAGAGAGTATCTACTCTCTTTTAGAGTCCTTAGAATTTCAGGTCTTTCCAAAAGATACAAACCTGCATGGGGCATCTTCAACTCAGGAAGGGTGAGGGTGCCTTGCTGGTCCTCTCACCTCTGTGTTTTCTAGATGGCGTTCTCTCACAAGTCTTACAGGAAGTCAACCTGCCTATTTTGACCCAGGACGAGTGTATGGCAGCTCTGTTAACCCTAAAGAAACCTGTCAGTGGGCGGACCTTTCTCTGTACAGGTTTCCCAGATGGCGGGGGAGATGCCTGTCAGGTAGGTGGGAGTGGAAACGTCCCAGGAAGGGCTTCCCTCAGCTTTGTCATCAGGGGACAGGCTAAAAGAAGGCTGGACTCTAGAAAGAAGGGTCAGGAGTGACAAAGGAAGTCAAGTCAAAATAAGGAACAGTTTATACAATCTGTTTTTGCCAGGGAGTGTGGACTCAGAGGAGGTCTTGTATTTTTTCCAAAAAACCAGATAACAAGAGATAATGCCAACAGTGAGCTTAGAGTTCTCTATCCCTGAAGGCTGGCTGGCTTTTTCCCTTTTAGAGTTTTCTAATTTGTGGAAAATGGGGACTTTCCTTTCCTTCCATTCATCTTGCAGAGCAAGACCTGAGATCAGTTTTACCACTGGGCAAGCCTTTTCTGAGTCTGTAGGATGAGACAGGATAGGAAGAAAGTCTGATGTTTGATGAAACAAACATCCCCCGAGGATGGGGAATAAAGAGGGGGAACTGGTGGGCTCCAGGGATATTTGAGGATTTAATGTGAATTGTGCTTGGCTATTCTCCTGGGCCCCTGAGTTCAAATCATTAGAAGTGAAGAGGTGTCATTGATCCTCATCTAGCATCTTTGTGGGGAAAGAGTGAGCGCAGACTGGACAGTGATGGTAAGAGAGGCTTTTCCCTTTTCCAGGGAGATTCAGGAGGTTCCCTCATGTGCCGGAACAAGGAGGGGACTTGGACTCTGGCCGGTGTGACTTCCTGGGGTTTGGGCTGTGGCCGTGGCTGGAGAAACAACATGCGGAAAGATGACCAAGGATCCCCTGGGATCTTCACAGATCTTAGAAAAGTGCTTCCCTGGATCCACAAACACATCCGAACGGGTAATAACACCAGCACACGAGGTCCGGAAGCCAGGGCCGGTGAGAAGGTCAGCAGACCAGGCAAGTCAGGACCAGTGAGCAGACAGGCCCTGCTTCTGTGTTTAGTGCGGCATGTAAGAACCGTGACGTTTACAAGATTTAAAACGGTAGAATATGGTATGTAGTGTAGCAGACACTTACTCAAAGAAACACGAATCCGTCCATCCTAGGCTTAGTCAAATTTGCCTTTAGTTGAAACTATCAGTTGGTGATGTGTTTTCCATCACTTCTCAACTGTGCTAGCAAGACTTAGTAAGTTATGAACCAGTGGAAATTCTGGCGTCCCAGAGGACAATGGAGACATTTTTGTTGTTGTTACCATGGAGGGGAGGGGTGCCACTGGCATCTGGGTGGGTAGGAGCTAGGGCTGTTGCTAAGCGTCCACAATGCACAGGATGGCACTCATGACAGAGAACGATCCAGCCCAAAATGTGAGTAATGCCATGGTTGAGAAGGCCTGGCACAGACCTGCGTTCCATGAGTCTGAAAAGGTCAGGGTCTGTATGCACCTTCTACTAGACTGACCAGGGAGTTAACTGAAACATCCTTTCTGCCTCCAAAGCCAACTTCATTGTTTTCTAACTGGTAGCTTTCAGTGTCAATAGGCCTTCTATTCTGTCCCAAAGGGGTTAATGCAAATTCATTCAGTAAGAACTTGGGTCTGTTTTCAAGGGTATGATCCTGTGGCTGGCTTCCAAGCCCTCCAGTTGTAGGTCCACCAGCAACTCTCTCGTGGTTGTGGGTCACTTATTTCCATCTCCAGCCTCCCTTCTCATTAACAAGGAGAGAAGTAGACCAGAGAACCTCTTGCTCTGTATAACCTCCAAGCTAATCATGGCCTGTTTTTTAATCAGCCCACGTAATAAACAGAGCAAAATTTCATTAAAACACCAAGGCCACTGTCCTGCTTTGTTAATTCACCCCTTCTGTTTTTTCCGCAGACTAGATTTTCTTCAGTTGCATAATGACTTAAAAACGCCTGTACTTTGGAGCCAGGCATTTTGATAACTTCTTGAAATGCTGTGCAGGATACCACACACAGACTCTGACCAGCATCTCTCTTTTTCTTCCCTAGGGAAGCGGAGAAAGAGCTCCAGAGGTGGGTATCGCTCACAACCTGCTCCATGAGGAGCAGGAGGTAATATCTAGTATTTCTGAATATAGGCTCCCTTTATAATCAAAAGTCTTTGCTAGAGCTCTCTCTGCTCACTGGGTATAAAGCTACCCACACTCAGGGCACCCACAGCCATTCCCTGCCAGTCGGGGCAGGCCATCGCCCAGAAGGAGCCTTGGTTCCCTCCCATTTCACTTCTTGAGAGCTGCATCTCAACTCAGCAAACGTTTGCCAAATCCCAGCTTTGCGTCAAGGACTCTGGGGCAGGGAAGTGAGGTGGTGCAGATGTGCCCAGTGAGCTACACGCCTTACCCGGAAAGTGTCCACATGGATACAGGAGAGTCTCCCCCAGGGTTACATGGCAAGTCTGCAATGAATCTGCTCTGTAACTTTGGGAAAGCTCCTTCCTACCTCTGGACCTCAGTTTCCTCACCCATCAAGGGAATACTCTGGACCAGAGGGTCTCTAAGGCAGCTTTAGCTCAAATCTTCAGTGGTTCTGTGAGTCTGTGGAACCATCTACAAAGAACCATGGAGGGAGAAGTACCCCGAGAACTAGAGGAGTGGGTGGCTGGGGATAAAAGCCAGAGGTGGCTTTGGAGCACAGACACCTTTTAAGCTAAATCATACACATGCAAACAAAACAAAACAAAACACCCCACAAAGAACAAGTAGAATATTGTTAGGTGGAAACAGGATACACATAAAGAAAAATATTGCCGCTCAAGGAATCATCTTTGTAGAAAGATGATACTAAAGGATGAAGATCTGCAAATGCAGGGGGTAAAAGACACCAGTGCCTCAGTCAGAGCAGCTGAAGTGGGTGTGTGTGTGATGGGGTTCGATGAGGGAGATTCGAAAATAAATTGAGACCAAGTGGTGGAAACTTTGGATGCCTGTCAAAAAAGTTTGGATTTACTCAACAGTAGGAAATTGATGAATTAGAGAACTAGATCAGGGCAATACTCTGGTGGTATAAGAACAGCCGGTAGGGGGCAGGATGGCAGGGCCTTCTGAGATTACACATGAGTGCTAGAGACCTAGGGCAAGGGCCAGAGGATGAAAGGATGGGAATAGAAACAAGAGGAAGGAGAACCTGGTAGTCACTTTGTTGAAGGGTGAGGAGGGACGGGGAGGAACCAAGGATGGTACCAAAGTTTCAAGCATGAGGGATAAAGCAAAGGGTATATGAAAGTAATCTAATCAGGGGCACCTGGGTGGCTCAGTGGGTTAAAGTCTCTGCCTTCCGCTCAGGTCATGATCCCAGGGTCCTGGGATTGAGCCCCACATCGGGCTCTCTGCTGAGCAGGGAGCCTGTTTTCCCCCCCTCTCTCTGCCCGCTTCTCTACCTACTTGTGATCTCTGTCTGTCAAATAAATAAATAAAATCTTAAAAAAAAAAAGAGGTAATCTAATCCGGAGGCACTTGGGTGGTTCTGCCTGGTTGAGCATCAACTCTTGATTTCAGCTCAGGGGGTGATCTCAGAGTTGGAATCCACTTGAGTTTCTCTCTCTCTCCCTCTATCCCTCCCCCTGCTCACACACTGTCTCTCTAAAACCAAAAAAAAAAAAAAATATATATATATATATAATCTTTTATAAGTAATCTAATCAGAAGGGGAAGCAGTTTTGCAGACCATTTGCAGCAAGTTAAGAGGATATCTAGGAGATGGTTGAAAAACCACATCTAAAGCTCAGGAAAATAGAATAATGGTTGAAACTCAGGGTAGGAATAAGACCCATCAGAGGGCTTGTGTAGAGAGAGAAATACATGTATGTATAGAATCGAGTTATGATGCCAGGGAAAGAATAGTGAAGAAGAAGAAATCATTGAATCTGAAGGTTAAGCAGGATCTAAAAAGACCAGAAGGAATAAGGCATGGCAGAAGCCACGGCAGGGAAAGATTTCACAAAAGAGGAAGCATGCGTACCGAAGAACCAGGCGGTGCCAGTGTCTGCACGGGTTCTGGAAGGCTAACCCCCACTGTCACCCTGCTTCTCACGGCTCTCTCTCCCAGCCCCATGCAGCGAGCAGGGTCATGTGCTCCGTGAGTCTGAGGGCGAGCTGCACTTCCCAGAAAGCCCCTTCCTGTATTATGAGAGCCAGCAGTAAGTAGCCCCCTGCCATCCTTCCCCCAACCACCGCCTGCAGTCTGACTGTGCCCTTTAACTGGACCGTGACAGCCACTTTCTGTCTAGAAATGACACTCTTCATGGATCTGCCTGCAGACGGTGTGTCTGGACCCTCCTGGCCCCAGAGAAAATGCACGTGCTGCTCGGTGTTTCCCACTTGGATGCAGAGTCTTGTCACCACAGTTACCTCTCCATCTCTTCCATAGACGACAGACTTATCGGTGAGCAGATTTTCGCGTTGTCAAATAGACGCTTGTGCTGGGAGGGCTTCATGGGGCCGGCATGCCGTACATCTGGCCCCGAGGCATTTCTAAGCACCGCGCTACCCGTCTCCAAGTCTGAGACTCAGGATGGACAGTGGAAAGGAAATGAAGCTGAGCCATTTCGTTCGCTGCATCTGCTTTCTGTGGAACTGGCCTTCTAGATTCATGTGCCAGGCCTGGAGCCCCTCAGGGGTAAAATACAGACACATCACAGGGAGAATGTTGCTTTCCTAGGCGTGCAAATGACCTGGACTGCATCGTCCAGCTAAGAAGGAAAGTACCAATGGGAAACCATGCGTAGGGGCAAATGTCACTAAGGCAAGAAGCAGAGATGGAGGAGTTTCCTGTGGCTCCTGACGGGAGGGGATTTTGCCCCCCAGGAGATACTTGGCAATGTCTCAGAGCGTTTCTGGTCGTCACGACTAGACGGGAGTCTTACTGGCATTTGGTGAGCAGAGACCAGGGGAGCTGTGAAACCTCCCATAATGCACAACACAGTCTGAACACCAAGAATGTTCTGGTTCAAGGATGTCAGTGGTACCAAGGTTGAGAAACCCTGGCTTGGACAATCCAGTCCTACCAAGACAAGTCTAGGTCTCCTTGAGTCCACTAATGGGTGGTGTTTTCTAGACTCTGAACCAAGACTCTCGCTTGTGTTGCAGGGAAATTCTGTGGGAAGAGCCTCGCTTCGTCCGTTCTTGTCGGTTCCAGCTCCCTACGGCTGAATTTCATCTCTGATGCCACAGATCAGGCAGCTGGGTTTAACCTCACCTATAAAGCTCTGAAACCAAACTACCTGCCTGGCAAGACCACTTACTTTTATCCCACACTATCCAAGCCATCTAGAGAGGTCTGAGGCCCTGTAGGAATTAGGAGCGGGGACCCCGAGGCCGGGGAGAGCTCCTTCCACAGTCCTGCTAACTCGTGTTTGTCGCACATGAGCTGGGAGGGCTGAATGAGTCCTGGCAAGTCAGCACACAGACATATTCCTTCATGCTGGCTCCCCCTGAGAGGGCCAGCGGCTGCGTCATTTTGTGGGAGACAGGAGGGAGCATGGAGAGGATTCCTCTTTGCTTGAGTCATGCCGTCATTGGGATGTTTCCCCTTGTGTCTCAGATTCAGGTTGTAGTTCCTTTACTGTCCTTTTTGAAGAAGGCCTCATACAGAGTCTCCACTATCCTGAAGACTATAGTGACATGGCCAGCTGTAACTGGGTTTTTCAAGCCCCCAAACGCTACCTAATTAAGGTACTGACTCTGGTTACCCTTGACTTTGCTCTGGTATCCCCAAAGAAATCATGAGGGAAGAGGTTTGTTGTGTTTGTGCGTGTTTCTGTGGGTTGCGTGTATTTTTAAATTGGGTTTATTCACTGCTATGTCCCTGGTCCCTGCCATACAAGGCTCTCTATTATAGGCATTGAATGCAGACCAGCCCATTCTCCCTGTAACTACCCATATTTACCATTAGATGGCAAGAGCGTGCTTTACTTTCTGTTGGTGGGCGTCTTTCATCTGTACCTGGTAACAGGTTTAATGTTTCTAGTCCCTTCTAGAAACAAGCATTTCTTCTTTATTCAGTAAACTGCTAACAAAACGCTTTGTAAGTAATGGCTAATAAAAGTCAATGCCAATAAAATTCCAAACATCAAGCTTTCCATGCATAGGGAACAGAGCAAGCACGGAGGAGCCAGTGTAGACCAGGTTGAGGGACAGGCAGGTGTCAGAGGGGCCGTAGAAGAGGGGCCGTAGAAGGTGAGGCTGAGCTCCAAGAACAGAGAGTTTTCAATGTCAGGAGGCAGTTTACTCCGCATTTGGTTAGTAGTGTTTGTGGCCACTTATTCATTAAGCCCCGGCGCGCCAACGGCAGAGACGCCACCTGGTGGTTGAAGATAAAACTGCAGTTAGGATGAGGCTAGACATAGACATTGATTGAGAATTCTTTCCTCTTAAAATGATCATCGAAAGCATGAGAGAATATGAAGGAGAGAAAAGGTAGAAAATAAAGGGGGAGGAGCAAAGATGGACAAGACCTCCAGTTTCTCATATATTTAAAAGGCAAACAGAAGCCTGAGGCTCAGGAGCAGGTGTGGAGTTCAGAGAATGGAGGCTTTCATCTAGAACACAAGACGAGCAAACATGCAAAGAGGTGTGGCCCACAGTTTGGATTTCCCACAGAAAGTGAGTTTAAGGAGGAGGACTGAGCATTTGCTACCTGGGCCTCAGCTCATCCCCCAACAAAAGGGTAAAATATTTGAACTGACAGTTGAGCCATGGAGGGCAGGTGGGAGAGGAAGCACCTGGAACAGCCAGTCTGATGTTCGGAGCACATTCTACTGATGAGTAGGAGAAGACACAGAGGAAAGAAACATGTAGATCTCCTCTTTCTCAAAACTTCTGGAATCCAAACAGTCAAAACAGAAAATTTCAGGAGGAAGCAGAATTAAGGGAAGCTTTGTGATGAGTGATAGAGCATAAAAGTTGAACTATGAGTGGATTTCTGGAAGGAGGAAGACAAAATTTCATCGAAAATCTGAATGTGTCAGAGCTAGAAGGGATTCAAGACCACCTATTCAATCCATGTGTACTGATCAGTGAAGTGATGCTGTCACCCCTGCAGTGACAGCATCGTCCTGCAGGACCCCTCCAAGAGGAATTGGGAAATTAGGACTACAAGTAATAACTATGTACATACCATTTGACTTGGAGAGAAAAGGGCCTATTTTCCAGAAAGCATCGCAGTAAGTATTTAGAAATGCTTGAATGAACCCTGTTTCTGACCCTTTCCTAACCCACCCCTCGTGCCCGCATTCACCACTACTGACCGTTTACCTCCATGTTGTCCCCTCCATGCAGCCCTCTGTGTCTCTTGCCAAGTGTTCAAGCTCCAATGAATCCCCAGCATCTGTGTGTTTAAAATCCGAATTCCTACTTCATCAGCCCTATCTCCCACTGCTCCTCCCTTCAAAGTCAATTGAAGGCCCCAGGTGCTAGCAAATTTCTCAGATTGTTCTTTATTGTTTGTTTGCTCCTCATAGGAGGGTGCTACGGAGCTCAAATATTTACATTTCCCCATACATACATATATATATATGTCTTGATCCCAGGACTCCTGGATCATGACCTGAGCCAAAGGCAGCCGCTAAACCAACTGAGCCACCCAGATGTCCTTTTCCTCCACCCTCACGTCAGCCTGACCCGTATTTGGTAGCTGAGATGTGCCTGGAGTGGAGCAGTGTAGTATAGCCTATTTTCCTAAGTAACTTAACTTACTCATGAACGCCCCATTCCCATCCCAAAGCAAGTTAAGCAATCCAAATTTCTCTGCTTACCCAAAATCAGGTCATTCGTTCATATAATTTGCTCTGGATGTAACACGGAGTCTTGTCAGCTTTCCTTTCAGAGTCTGGAAGTAGAGGAAAGTGGGGACTGCACTTCTGACTACGTGACTGTGCACAGGGATGTGGAAGGGCAGGAGGAAATAGGTGTGTGCCCCCTGGAGCCAAAGGTCCCCCGGTTTGCATTTTGGACCCAGTTCCTTTGGGCAAATCCTTTTTGGGAATAAAAAGAATGTGGCTTCAGCTTCCTCCATTGCCCTGTGCCCCCTTCCTCCTTCCCTGGGCGCTCAGGACCCCTCCCCCTTCTCCAGCACCCCCCCTTCCCTCAGGGGCTGGAGGGAGGACCAGAGAGCCATCTAGGGGTCAGGAGGGGCAAGTGCCACTGAAATAAGCCTCATGCCTCAAACCAGTTCCCTCAGTGGCATTCCCAGCAAGAGTGTGTGGGAGACAAACAGAACTGAGGCATTGCTGGACTTGAATACCTATTAAAAAGAAGGAAACTCCCCTTCTATTTTGAAAACGAATTGGGACACCCACCAAAAAAGTTATTTCTCAACAATTACCTAAAGGACAACATTTTTTTCTCTCCTATGCCACGTCTGTCCACTGGGCCCTTGGCCGTGCCTTCCCCGGGCTGGGCTTTTCCAGCTCGGTTGTGCGGCTTTGTTGCCCCTGACCCCGTGCTGAGCTCCTCTGGGGTAATGCTCATCAGCTTTCAGTCGGATGAAAATGTGACCTTCAGAGGCTTTCAGGCTACAGTGTCTTTCATCCCTGAAACAGGTAAGAAGACCGAGACATCAATGCTTGGGTCCCAATTCCCATCCTCATAATGTGGTAGGAAAGGGCAGTCTCTGTGGCCAGGAGTGGATACAGCAGGTTCTTGGTATTTGCATGAGCTCAGCTCTATAAAGTCACCGGGAACCCCGAATTAATACTACTGAACCATGGCTCCGAGGGGAAGTATGGGGTTAAGTTCCTGGGAGCCCTCTGGTTTTATGGGTGCTTCTCTTTGAAGTCACCTTCTTCAATAAGTCTCCTTGATTGATTCATACTGAACTCACAGCCAGGACCCCTATAGCTCGGCCTGAACAAACCTGGTCTGTCCCGCGTATTTTCTCCACAAAGCACATCACTGCCTCCTTGCACTCACGAACACCAGATGGCACCTCAGCCCTGTGTTACATTTAGGGCCATTTCAAACCGCAGAATCACCAACAAAAAGCACAGAAATGCGAAAACAAACAAACAAACAAACCCCATGGCACTCAAAAGACCACAGAAAGGACACTTGCTTATAGGATAAGAGCTAAACCAAGAAGGCAGAGCGTCGCCTCGTTTGACCTCACCTGGGGACATGAGCTTCAGGAGACTCAAATTTTTCACTGCTCTGCACACGTCACTGAATGATCATGGAAACACCAGTCCTTCTGAGTTAGAAGTAAATGTTATGCAAATGTGGAATCCACGAACAACGAGGACCCACACTATGAATCATGGCCTGAAATTAGGTGTGTGATCTGAGAGTCATCTGAGACTCATTTTCTTCGCCTTACCCTGGGAGAAGAATACATGCCTTGTTAGAATTTAGGGAGGATTAATCAGATCAGGTGTGCGTGGCCACGAGCAAGTATGTGACACATGACAGAGGCCTGGAAATGTGAAATGTCTTCACCAACCCCCAGTCCCTAGGCACAGGGACGACACACTCCCCTCCAGGTCCTCACATCCATGAGCACTCTGCCCAAATCCTACAAAGCCAGATGTCCGTCCCTCAAGTTGTTCATTCTTGTTAGACAAGTAGCTGCTTCTGGCAAACCTGGGTTATAGTTAAAATACTCCACTTTTCAGTGAAAATACCCATAGTCCAGCTGACTGAGATGCCCCAGAACCCTAACAATGATAATTTTCTGGTAAGTCCCAAACGCTGGCCCTGTGTGCATGATCTGAGCAACTGTGTATGCTTACACTCAGATTTAAACATCTCCAGCTCAGAGGACGAGTCGATGTTTTTGGAGACATGGAATGTACTACCTGAAGACCGCAGTGCCTCTGGTAAGCTGTTTTGGGGAATGTGACTGAGAAATACCCACAGAGCCTATCAGCCAGGGTTCAACCAGAGAATCCCAGAAAGATATGTTGGAGTCCTAACCTCCAGTACCCCAGAATGTGACTTTATTTGGAGCAAAAGTCTTTACTGAGGTAATCAAGTTAAAATGGAGTCCTTAGTGTGGGCCTTAACCCAGTACAACTGGTGACTTATAGAAGGGGAAACTTGGATGTGGAGAGCAACACCCACACAGAGAGAACATCAAATGAACAGGAAGGTGGAGACTGGGTGATGCATCGTCTACAAGACAAGGAGCACCGGGGGTCACCAGCAACCACCAGAAGCTGGGGAGAGGCACCATCACCAGCCTCAGAAGGAACCAATCCTGACAACACCTCGATCTCGGACCAACAGCCTTCAGAACATGACCCAATAAATGTCTGTTCTTCTAAGCCATCTGGTTTGTGATACTTTGTTACAGCGGGACAGCAAGCAAATGCACCAGGAACTGACTAATATGGCTGGGTGAGGGGTGACCAAGCAATTAAATCCATGGGGCAGGCAGTCAAGTCAGTCAGAAAGGGAAGGTCACAGGATACTGGAACTCTGCAGGCACAGGCTGAAGGTACTATCCCCCGGGGCAGACTTTCTTTCTCTTCCTCCAAGGAAGCTTCAGCTCTATTTTTTTTTTTAATTTTTAATTTATTTGACAGAGAGACACGGCGAGAGTGGAAACACAAGCAGGGGGAGTGGGAGGGGAAGAAGCAGGCTTCCTGCTGAGCAAGGAGACCCATGCAGGACTCGATCCCAGGACTCTGGGATCACGACCTGAGCCGAAGGCAGCCACTTAACGACTGAGCCACCCAGGCACCCCTCAGCGCTGTTCTTAAGGCCTTTCCAACTAATTAAGTCAGGCCCATCCGGGTTATCCAGGATGATCTTCTTTACCTAAAGTTAACAGATTAGGGACTTCTATTACATCTGCAAAATCCCTTTGCAACAACACCTAGATTGGCTTTTAACGGACTAACCCAAGGCTGTGGCTTAGCCCAGCTGACACATCCAAAAAGCCATCATACAGAGCTGCAGGGGACGGACGTCATTGTCCATTTTGCTCAAAGCAACACTGAAATATTTCCAGTCACGAGAAGCAAGACCCCCATCTAAATCGATTCATTTAGTGGAAATGGCTAACTTGAGTGCCATGTTGCGGTCTGACTCACTAGATCTGTCCCCTAAGAAAAGTGAGTATCCCGCTCTGTGTGAACTCCAGGGAGCGTGGAGAAGCGCTGGGCCTTCTCTTCCCCTTGTTTGTTCCGTGACACCCACTGACATCCACGTACCACAGCCTGGTCCACATGGAAAACATGGTGAGCAGAGCGAGCAGAGGAGGGGCAGGGAGACTTGTATCCTTTGTCATTTTGATAGTTTGGCAAGAGAAAATTCGAGCGCCTTATCTTTAATTTTTTTTTAAGTTTTATAAATTGACACAGAACATTGAACAGATTGTGGAGAGAGAATATTCCTTTTAATGAGAAGGAATGAAAGCAATCTGAGTCTTTTTGTTCTGGCTTCTTGGACCTCGTGATGCACGGATGCCTTAGGTAGAACATCTTTGTAAAGTGTGGCTACAGGGGCTCCTTCTCTTGACCCCCGGGGGTGCACTCAGCAGAGGCATGTTTTCCAGCTGGTACGATAGTTTCTAAGGAGTCTCATTATAACACTCTGCAAGACTTACTCAGCATTCTGTGCCCAGCACCTACTACAGCGCTCAGAACACAGCAGGTGCCAAATAAATGTTCAGTGAATAAAGCGAAATAATCCACAGGTAGCCCCTGCAGTAAGACCTCAATAAAAGAGACTTTCCTTCTGTCACTGAACTCACCGATTAGGGCCTTTTCCTTTATACATAAATATTTAAGGACAAGAAAAAGAGTTTACATGTGCCCTGTTTTAAATAGCACATATAAGGGATGCCTGGGTGGCTCCGTCGGTTAAACATCTGCCTTCAGCTCAGGTTATGTTCCCAGGGTCCTGGGATCGAGTCCCGCATCAGGCTCCTTGCTTAGCAGGGAGCCTGCTTCTCCTTCTGCCTGCTGCTGCTCCCTGCTTGTGCTTGCATGCATGCTCTCTCTATCTGACAAATAAATAAAATCTTTATTAAAAAAATAGCACACCTAACTCAGATTATTTAAATTATTCAGTAAACAATTTTGTCCTTCAGTTTTTTTTCAAATGTCTCAAATCTACAGAATACATGAAAGAATAGTACAGTGAATTCCTGTGTATCCCTCACTTATGTTCATTCACTGTCGCCATCCTGTCACACTGGCTTATTTCTCATCTGATGCCTTCTCTGTACAAATCTCCATACCAGAGCCCAGGGCACAGGGGAGGAGGAGCAAAGAGGAACAAGACATAGCCCCTATCTTCAAGTAATTTATATCCTAATAATGAAATTATGTGTACAAATTAGGTGCACAAGTCAAGAGCAGACACTGTATGATTTCCATTTACATGAATTAAAATCGCTCAAGATTACTATATGGTAGTAGACGTCAGGAAAGCAGTCACCCTTTGGGGGAGATCAATATTTTACTCTTGGGTGAAATACCCATTTCTGGTTACATATGTATTTTTTTCTCTCTCTAGAATACAATCAGCATTTCTCATCACTCCCAGGTGTCTGTTAAAGTGCCTGGCACAAGACAGATGCTCAGAGCTTACAGTCTGGGCTTGATGGTGAGGACGAGCCATGGGTAATAAAGATGGGTTTCCTTGGCCCCTTCCCAGGTGGCCTTTGCAGAGGTGCTTCCCCCAACCCTTCCAGGTTTCTTTCCAGCCAGACTGTAGGAGGCAAGCAGAGGGTCAGCCTGCAGATTGCCACCAGGCATTTCTGCAAAGGAACCATCTTTGGGAAGACCTGGGTAGTCACTGCTGCCCACTGCTTCACCAGGATGTAAGTACACCTAGACCGTGGTGCATGTTGGGAGCTGATGGTTTAAGTTGGCTGATCATTAATTCTTCAGCCACCAGCACTGATACCCATCAGGGTCTGCTCCCAGTCCTTCTACCAGCATCATGGGGATTCCATCTCCCCAGGCAGAACTGAAGCTCCTGAATGTTCAGGAAAGTTCTGCCCTTTCATACCGTGCTTCTAGCTTATTTTTAATTAAACATGAGGCTGGCAACTACAGACATTTTATCATGGCCCTCCCAAGGATTTTCTGATCAGAAAAAGTATTAAATTTTGTGAAATACTTTTTAGCACCTTTCAAAGTAATTAAATGGTTTCTCCTTTGATTAGTATCTTAAATCCGTAATTAATAGATCTCCTAATACTCCTACATTCCTGAAATTAATCCCACTTGAGCATGGTACATTCATCTTCAAGGTACTGCTGGGTTCTGTTTAATATTCCACTTAGATTTTTGTATCCACATCCATAATTGAAATTGATTGATAGTGGAGGCTCTTAAAATGTGGCCTTTAGATGTCTGGGGACCTCCAAGATCCTTTTAGGGGGGTTGTGAGGTCAAAACTACTTTCACAGTAATACTAAGACATCATTCTTCCTGTCTACTCTCATTCTCTCACAGTGTGCAGTGTTTCCAGGGGCCACACACCATGTGGTAACTCAACAGACTGAATATAAAAAGCAGATAGGCGGTGCCTGGGTGACTCAGTTGCTTAAGTGTTTGACTCTTGATTTCTGCTCAGGTGATGATCTCAGGGTCCTGGGATCAAGCCCCACATGGGGCTCCTGGCTCAGCTGAGAGTCTGCTTCTCCCTCTCCCTCTGCCCCGCTATCCCCAATCTTGCCCCCTCATATAGATAAATAAATAAAATCTTGAAAAAAAAATGCAGATAGGACATCTTGCCTGTCTTCTATTTAGCCAGACATTAATAAGTTTTAAAAATATGTGAAACAATGTGAGTCTTATTTAGAGTTTCTGTTTTGGGAAGTGTAGTTATTTGAATAAACATGGTATTTATGCTATTGCCTAATGTTTTTATTATGGTTATCTTAAATAAAATAGCAAATACATAATTTTTAAAGTTTCTGCATTAATTTTTTTTAAGATTTTATTTATTCATTTGACAGACAGAGATCGCAAGTAGGCAGAGAGGCAGGCAGAGAGAGGGGGGAAGCAGGCTCCCTGCTAAGCAGAGAGCCCAATTCAGGGCTCAATCCCAGGGATCATGACCTGAGCTGAAGGCAAAGGCTGTAACCCACTGAGCGACCCAGGTGCCCCTCTGCTTTAATTTTTAATAGTTAACTGGTGATAAATTAACTCACATAAACAAAAGCTCTTTAAGATTCTCAGTGATTTTTTTCAAAGTGTAACAGTATCCTGTGACCAACACGTTTAAGAGCTCTGACCTATAGCTTTCTTTTTATTGTCTTTGTCAGAATTTGATATCAGAGTTCTTCATAAAAAGAACTGGGGAACTTTCCTTCTTGTTTTAAGCTTTGCATACGATTTATAACAAAAGAATGATTATAATGATGTCATACAATTACATATACTAAGCATCTATTCCTTGAAGCCTTAAAGGAAACTTTCTCAATTTCCTTCATTCTTATTGGCTTTTAGGTTTAAAATTTCTCTTTCAGTCAATTTTGATAATTTTTTGATAATCTTCTACTAATAGCTATAACATTCAGATTTTCCTACTACTTGCTTTGAGTTGTACAAAACATTTCCTTAATAATTAATACCTTCTGGATTTGCATGATTTTCTAGTTTCCTAATTTTGTATATTGCTTACTTTTTTTTTAAGATTTTATTTATTTGACAGAGAGACAGTGAGAGAGGGAACACAAGCAGGGGGAGTGGGAGAGAGAGAAGCAGGTTTCCCGCTGAGCAGGAAGCCCGATGTGGGGCTTGATCCCAGGACCCTGGGATCATAACCTGAGCTGAAGGCAGACGCTTAATGACTGAGCCACCCAGGCACCCCTGCTTAATTTTTTTTTAAGATTTTATTTATTTATTTATTTATTTGAGAAAAGGGAGAGCAGAGGGGGCGGTGGGGAGAGCCCAAGGCAGAGGGGAGAGGGAGAGAAGCAGAGGAGGAGGGTGGGGGACAAGCAGATGCCATGCTGAGCAGAGCCAGACACCGGACTTGAGCCCAGGACCCTGAGATCATGACCTGAGCCGAAATCAAGAGTCGGCTGCTTAACACGTGAGCCACCCAGGCACTCCTGCTCCTTGCTTAAATCTTTTTTTTTAAATAAACTATTTAGTGTTTGGTCATTTTTCAGAGGTCTTGTTTTTATTTTAGAAGACAGATACCTTATTTTACTGCACCTATGTCCTCTGCACCCTGCGGAGTCACTTCAGCTGACCTGGACAGGCCAGCGGATCGGGGCCGGGGACCATGCCTCGGAGACAGTTCCTGCAGATGACTGACAGGCACAGTCTGGGCTGACATTACTGATGTCATGAGTTCTTGATTACATTATCAGGAAGCTGCAAGACTTGATTATGTTTCCATGAGAACTCGTAACTCATCGCATGACGTCACACAGATTGCTTCATGCTTCTGAGCCCTAGAATCCTTCACATACATAGAAGAGAGAACATTCTCTAGAGCCTTGCCGTACTGCTGAAAGGGTTGGCTGTTGCTCTCACTGTGATGGCCAAAATGGTGGCCTTGCTATCCCTCTGATCCCAGGGCCCCTTAGAGAGCCACCTCCTAAATAACCCCACGTGTTTTGATGAGGCCATAACTGAGATTCCTTTTCCTCTCATCTTCCAGGGAACAGCATGCTGCTGTGTGGGTGGTGAATGCAAGAATTGTGATTGGGCCAAAGACTCCCCTCAGTAAGAGCCCTGGGAGCCTCCCTTCTGTCCAGCCAGCCTGGCCACTAGCATGTCACTGTGACTGTCACAGCCCCACTCCGTCTTCAGGTTTACAATGCTCGCCAGCGTTGGCCATAGAAAGTTTCGGGCATGGAGTATGGGATCTGGACTGAATTTTCTTTCCCTTTATAGAGAAATACGGATAGGATTCAAGAGCCAATGCCAAGTTTGTCCCTTGTGTCTAACTTCACAATGGAGGTTCTCTTCTTTTCCTGGAAACCTACAGATTTGTCTTTCCTTGTTCCCAGCCCCAATAAGTCTGTAGAATGAGTAATAGTGACTTAGGAAATCCTCCCTGAGGCCCACGTCCACCCGGTGCCATGCCAGGCACTTGCAACCCCAGGGTGAGTCAGACACCATCCCACGTGGCCATCAGTTACCCCAACTTCCAACTTCAGGTTGTCTTCCCTGGAGGGGAGTTCAACCACCTGAGCTCCATGTGCCTCCCTTCTTCACTGGGTCTAGTTAAGGCTCCTTTCGTCCGACAGAAAAGGTCCATCAAGCACACTGTACTCCCCTCTGCCTCCTACTCATCACCAGAGAACACGATTTGCCACCACAGCAGCCCATCGGGTGGGTCGGCTTCAGTTTGGCCACTGTGTCCATCGGCCTGTCTGCCTGAGGGAGGCCCAGGGCTGTCTGACTCCAGGGTGAGCACAGCCACGGGGTGGGGACCATCATCCGGGTCTATGATGAACCCTCACACAGGGTCCTTGGAAGATGACAGCTCTGCAGTCCTTCACAGGCCCCGTCCTCACGTACCTTCTGTCAGCTGCTTCTCACGCTGCCCGTGTGGCATGAAAAGACAAGCTTACCCCATGCTCAGAAATAGAAACTGAGGTTTACAAAATCGAAGTGACAGAGTCACACAACTGCTAAGTGAGGCAGAGCCTGCACCTCATTCAAGTAAGCCTGGAGATTGCCCCCCCGCCCCCACGTGGCCTGTCCTGGAGAACCAGGGCTGGTTCCACCCACTGTGGTGCGGGACCGCCCTTCCCTACCGTATGATCCATCACTTGTTTCACTCATGCTCTCATACGGTCACGCACAAGTTGTCACTGAGCACCGTCCTCTCACCAGACTTGCAGTTAGGCTCTGGGCTTGCAAAAGCAATTAGCACCCAGTCCCTGGTCTCTCGCGTAGGATTTGGGAGGCCCATTCAGCTGCCTCAGTACGAGGGGGAAAATACTGTAACAGACGTGAGCGTTAGTGTCGAGGGAGCACAGAGCACAGAGAAGTCCTAGTGACTTCTAGGAGTATCAGGGAAGGCTTAGCTAAGGATTAGACACTTAT
Source organism: Mellivora capensis (assembly GCA_004024625.1). NCBI lineage: Eukaryota > Metazoa > Chordata > Mammalia > Carnivora > Mustelidae > Mellivora > Mellivora capensis. Next base: position 33,539 of record PISX010006131.1, read on the forward strand.
GCTGGGTCTTACAGGAATCAGAAGTTTTCCAGGTGAACAGAGAAGGGAAGGCATTCCATTGAGGGAAACCGGCATGAACAAAGGATCAGAAAGACTAAGCAGAGGGATATTCAGGGTGAAAAGTGTAGTTCTGTGTGGCTGGGGCTTTGACAGGGGGAACTGAAGGGAGATTATTTAAAATTACAGCCTAGGTCCCACTTGTGAAGGGCCTTATTTTGCTAGAAAGAACGTTAGACTCTGTCATGTAGCTGGAGAATAGGGATGATTGACATTTGAGCGCAGAGGAGAGAAAAATCAGACCTGTGTCAAAGAGAAGTTCGTCTGGCGGAAGTCAACAGGGTGGATGGATAAAGGGAGAGAGCGGAGGCCGGAAACAGCTGAGGAGACGCACAGACGCGGGAGCCTCAATAAGCTCTGGTGGGGACTGTGAGTGACAGGAGGAAAAACAGAATCAGCAAGCTCAGGGGACCAATTATGTTTGAAATGGAGGAAAGGAAAAATCACACATACAAAAAATGATTCCCAGGTCCCTAACTCTAGTGACTGCAATAGGGAAAAGCTAGTAAGCCTTAGCATTTTTATTTACTCTAGGCCAACCCCTTTATACGCATTATTTCCTGCAAACCTGAGAATAATGTAAATAATGAAAAGTAGGCATTATTTCTCAGGCAAACCTGAGAGATAAGTAGTATTATTGACCCTAATTTTACAGATAAAGACACTGAAGCTCAGTGACCAAGTCCTCTGCCCAGATGGGTGGTGAAGTCAGGCTCTCTGATTTCCTTTTCTCAGACTCCTTACATACATATATCATGTTAATACTGTCTCTCTGTAGGACAGACTATAACACAACGGCTCAGGTCACAGATTTCTCAACCACAGACACATGGGACAGCCCTCCACCGAATCCTGCACCCTAAACAATGCGCCCCGACTCACGTGTTCCCCACTAGCCTCAATCACGCATTTGTAAAGAACGCTCGGGGCTGTAAGGAGGCTGGCCTCGTGTCTGCACCTAGTAGACATTGTGTGTCTCCAGAAGTTGGTGAGGGACCAACGTCCTAGCTGTGTACAAGTGGGAGAAGGGCATGCCTCCCTTCATGTCTTAGTTTTGGACATTTTCTGACCCTGTCCCTGTCCCTCCACTCCCAAAGGCCTGCCTTTCCTCTATTACAGGTCTGAGGCTCCCAGTCCCACCCCCTCTGAGCAGGTGGATCCCTGCCCTAGAAACTACATTTGCTGTCCCATTTACTCCTGGTTGTCCCCACAGTCTAGGCTGGCGAACTGGTGCTGTTTGGATGCTCTAACCCAGCCCCTGCCACGACGGAGGCCATTTGGGAAGAGTGGAGCCACTGCTGTAAACAGGGCAGAGGGACTTCAGTAGCATTGCTGGTCAGGGGACTCCCCTGGGTGCCGGCGGGGCAACGGGCAGAGGACTCTGCAAGCTGTTCTTTTGACTCTTCCCAAAGACACTGTTTCTGGCAAATTCTGCTCATTCCCCATGTCTTAAGACTCTTACAGAAGGTAGGGGAATGGGGTAGCTGGGTGATGGGCATAAGGAGGGCACATGATGTGATGAGCACTGGGGGTTACAAGCAACTAATGAATCACTGAACACTATGTCAACAACAAATGATGTACTCTATGTTGGCTAACTGAATAATAAAAAAAAAGGCTCTTACCTTTATACAATCTTACTCCATCAGGCTCATGTCCTCCCCCAATTACCAAGTGTGTGCAAGGTTTCCCATGACATATTTCTGTTATACAAATCGAAGTTGAAGACGGTCCACAAAGCAAAGTGTTACTCTCATTCTCCACCCACCTGCAGGATACAGTGGGGAATTCTGATCAGGTGGTATCAATACCCTTTCATTTAAAATCCTTGAGGAAGGAAACCAAGGAAACTTCCAATTCAAGTCAGATGTTTACCTTGGTCATGGCATTGGCTGCTGGAGTGGGTGAGGTGTTTCCATCAGTGTTCTTTCATTAAGCTCAGCCCAGTCAAGCTGAGTACAATCCCCAAGCCCGAACTGGGGTACCAGGACCCTTTGTTCAGGATGACATTTGTGCACAATGCACAAAGGACAGGCTAGAGCCAGGGTGAGAAGGAAGGGATGGAGTGGATGGGCCGCTTGTGGAGCCTGGCAGAAAGGACAAGCTGAAGACACGGCCAGCAACAGGAGGAGGCGACTGAAGGAGGTGGTTTGCATGCAGGAGAAAGGAGCCACACAGAGCAACAAGAGCTTGGACACCAGAGGGGAGGAGCACTTCCTGGCTCTTCTGATCCAAATCCCAGGAAAGCTGTTTCTGGAATAAATCCAAGTATAAATAAATAAGCCCAATGAGACAAAAATAATAGTTCATTTAGTATATCAGTTTCCCATTGCTGTTATCATGAGTTACCACAACTTTGCTGTCTTTAAATATTTTATTTATTTATTTGACACAGAGTGAGAGAGAGAGAGAGACCACAAGCAGGCAGAGAGGCAGGCAGAGAGAGAGGAGGAAGCAGGCTTCCTGCTGAGCAGAGAGCCCAATGTGGGGCTCGATCCCAGGACCCTGAGATCATGACCCGAGCTGAAGGCAGAAGCTTAACCCATTGAGCCACCCAGGCGCCCCAACTTTGCTGTCTTTAAACAGCACAAATGTGTTGGTCTCTTACAGTTTTGGAAGCCGGAAGTATGAAATCAGTTTCACAGGGCTAAAGGCAAGGTATTGCCAGGGCTGGTCCCTTCCAGAGGCTCTCAGGAGAAATCCTTTCTCTTGCCGCTTTCCTGCTTCTAGTGGCTGCCTGCATTCATTGGTTTGTGGACACATCATATTGCCTTCTTGTCTCCTCCTGCATCCCTCTTATATGGACTATTGTGATCACAATGGACCCAACCAGACAATCCAGGATAGTCTTCCCAGTTCAAAATCTTTAGGTTAATCAGAGCAACAAAGCCCCTTTTGCCATATAAGCCATCATTCATGGGTTCTGGGATTTAGGATGTGGGCCTATCTGGGGAAGGTCATTATCCATCCTCCCACAGTGTAGGCTTAACAGCTAGGACCTCAGAGGTGGTCATCTGTTCAGGGGCAAAATGGAAATAAAATTAAATAAATAAAATGGAAATTAAAAAAAATAAAAAGAAGCTAATGAAAAGCCCACAACAGCTCAGACACTGTTTAGAGAGCAAAGGCTCAGAGAGCTTTGACTTGGCCAGAGCATCAGTCCCCGCTAGGGGAGTCTCAGCAGCGAAGGCGGACGGTCCCCTCACTCGAGAAACTGTCTTGTGGGGCAGAGTTTCATACATCCTAAAACAGTGACAACACACGTTCATTGTTTCTTTTTTTTTTTAAAGATTTTATTTATTTATTTGACAGAGAGATCACAGTAGACAGAGAGGCAGGCAGAGAGAGAGAGAGAAGCAGGCTCCCTGCTGAGCAGAGAGCCCGATGCGGGACTCGATCCCAGGACCCCAAGATCATGACCTGAGCCGAAGGCAGCAGCTTAACCCACTGAGCCACCCAGGTGCCCCCATTGTTTCTTTTTTCAGCAAACTCTTGCCGAGTGCCTCCTCTCTGCCAACTACCAAGCTGCAGATGCAGGGAGTGAGCCATGTGCTCACAGTCTGCTTCAGAGAGTAGTAAAACATGAGCCAGGCCAGGCAGAACATGGGCATGCAAGGGGCACATGAGGAGAGAGGAGAAGCCCTGCCTTCTTAGAATCACTGAGAGCCCAGACAGATGCCTGCTTCTTATCCTGCTCCAAGGGTAACAAAGGGAGATGTGTCGCTGCCTCTCTGGTCACACAGAGGGAAAAAGAGAAAGGGGAATGGGGGGTAGAGGCAACTGTTAAGAGCCACAGGAAAAATGGAGGTGCCCAGTGCTTCCAAAGCCAAAAAGAAAAAGTTGATTGAACCAGAGGGAGAAAATTAAGTTCATTCTTCATTCACTCATTCATTCAGAAAATATTTATTAAGCATCTACCAATTGCTAGGCACTGTTCTGAGGCCTGGGAAACAACAGGAGTTAAAACAAAGCAAGTCCTGGGGCGCCCGGGTGCCTCAGTCAGTTAAGCATCTGCCTTTGGCTCAGGTCATGATCCCTGCATCCTGGGATCGAGCCCCTTGTCAGGGTCCCTGCTCAGCAGGGAGCCTGCTTCTCCCTCTCCCTCTGCTTCTCCTCCTGCTGTGCTCTCTTGCTCTCTGCCAATTAAATAAATAAAATCTTTAAAAAAGTGGGGGGGGGGAGCAAATCCTGGCCTCGTGTAGCTTACATTGCAGTAGAGGGAGACAAGGAGTAAGCAAGTAGTTAAGATACGTAGTATGTCGTCTGCTGACATGTCTATGGAGACAGATTAAGCAAAATGGGGGACACTGACGGAAAGGACTGTTCTTTTCTTGAGCATTTCTGGAGCAGCTACTGTGTGCCAGGCAGTGTGCTAAATGAGGCAGGGCAGAGAGGAATTCACTCCTCCTTCATCTGTTATCTATTTATTGTCTTCCTTGTGATAGTCACTGTGCTCAGCCCTGGAGAAACACCTCTGCCACAATGGAACATCTAGACTAATGTGAGAGTCAGCCATTTAACAATTACATAGACAGGATGTATAATCACAAACTGAAGTAAAAGCCACGAAGAGGATATAATGTGTACATCTATTTAAATTGGGGGATTGGATCAGGCATCTCTAAGGAAGAAGTGATATTTGAACTGAGACCCCCAGAGTGTATGAGAGGGAACATATAAAGTCATAATAAACGACTGTAATTAGAGCAACATGGTATTGCAGAGGGGTTGGGAAAAGAGATCAAGAGAGCAGGGAGACCAGAAGCAGACTGAGCCATACATGAAGGCTGGTACATGACAGCGGTGATATTGTAGGCTAGTGACCAGGTGAGCAAGTAGACACGTATTACTGAGACAACAGATTATCCACATGGAAAAAATTAAGGTGGATCCCTGCTTTGCATCATATACAGAAATCAGTTCCAGGTAGCTGAGAGACTTAAATGTTAAAGGAAAAACTTTAAGTCTTGTCAGGAAAAATAGAGAGTATCTTTATGATCCTGCATACAAACAGGCAATAATGATAAAGGCAAAAGATTGGAGATTGATCCACTTGACTACATTGCAATTACAAACTGCTGTTCACCAAGACAGAGAGAGAGAGAGAGAGAGAGAGAGAGAGAGAAAAGGGGAGGAACGAAGGGAGGAAGGAGGGAAGCAAGGAAGGAAGGGAGGAAGGGAGGGAGAGAGGAAGTTGCGTACCAGGAGAAAGTATCTGTAACTGATCTAACTGGCAAATAAGTGGTCTGTCATATATACAAGACTCCTAAAAATTAGTAAGAAAAAGTCAACTCCTGAGAAAAGAGGCAAAAGTCATGAGCAGGCACTTTTTTTCCCCCAGAAAAAAAAAACAACAACCCACCATGGGGCATAAGCATATGAAGGATGTTCAACCTCCTCAGCTCTCAGGTACTGATATTAGGTACACCAGCTATCATTTTATGTTTATTAGCCTGTCAATAGTTAAGAGAGCTTACAATCATACCCTGGGACCTGCAAGTACTAGGGCTGGTGTTCAGTAAGTACGTGCCAGTGCTGGTGTGGATATGGGGGCGGGGGATGGCTGGCTATCTCTCCGCCTCTCTCTCCCTCAGGCCCAGGGGGCAGGGATTTACCTTTGCCGCTCGCAAGGGGAGAACTGAAGCGGGCGGAGGACTATCAAGGTTCTGAAATGTGCTGCGAAGAACCCCCATAGCCGTTGATGCCTGCCATTCTGCCTCCTGTTGGTCTAGTGTTGGGTACTCTCTCTCTCCCAGGAGAGAACGAATGAGTGAACGAGCGCTCTGCACGAATGTCTTATCTCCATGACACCCCCCGCCAGGGCAAACACCCAGCGCTGGACCAGGCCCACAGTAGGAGCTCCTTATGCGCGTTGAAGGAATATATTCACGTGCTCTCGGACTTGGTCTAAATTCCCATTTCTCCCACCAGGACGCACCTCCCTTTCTCCCACCTTTGGACCAGGTGCGGAGAGGAAGCTCCCCATCCGGGCTGCTCCGAGAGTGCTGGGAGAGGGCACGATGGAGAGGGGGCCACGAATAAACGAGAGATGGCCGCTAGGAACGGGGACCCCACAGCAGTGTCCCCCCGCAGGCAGGGCGCGGCAGGGCGCGATTGGCGTGGGAGTGGAACTCTGCGGGCCGCGTGGGCGGGGAGCGGGGAGCAGGGAGGAGTTACGGGGGCGGGGGGCGGGTTGCGGGAGCTGCCGGGCGCGCGTTGCGGTTCTAGCGCCTCTCCCGGCGTCCGCCCGCGCGTCTGCGAGGCTTCCCGGTCCGCCAGGCGGAGCTGCGGGCGCGCCTGCGAGTCGGCCCGACGCGCCCCGGCCTGGCAGCCAGCGGCACTTCGACGACATGTTCGGCATCTCCTTGCGGGTGGGTGCCAGGGGTGTGGCGGGGAAAGGCCACGGAAGTCCTACGGGGTCCGGGGCCTGCTGGGCGGGCAGGGCCGAGGCCGATGGCAAGGGCGGGGGTCGGGCTGGGGCCGGGCGGGGCCTCGAGGGGCGGGGAGCGGGGCAGCCCGAGCGGCGACCCGGCAGGCGTGGCGCCGCGGCCCTCGTCCGGTCCCGCCCGGGCCGTCTCGGGTTCGGCCGGGAGCGGGCGGAGCGGGCCGCGGGGCGGGGCTGGAGGCCGGGTTGAGGGAAGGGGCGATAGCCCGTCGAGTGGCTGCAAGTGAGTGGCCGAGCCACTTTCGCCTGCCTTGGAAGATGCTGGTGTGTCCCGAGGCGCGAAGGTAATGGAGCACCCCGAAGTCGGAGGTACTCACCCCACCCCAACCCGCCCGAACCTGGTTGGGGGAGTCGTGGCATTGGTGAGCCCCATCCCCTGCCTAGCGGTCAGCAGCAACAAGCTGCTGGGGGACACAGCGCCTATCCCCCCTCTTTAGCTCTGCCTTTGGGGACTGGGACATTCATCTTAGATTGTGGGTTCGAAGCATTGCCATCAGGGGGGCCAGGGGGGCTCAGTTGGTTAAGCTTCCAACATGATCCCAAGGTCTTGAGATCCAGCCCCACATCAGATTCAGGCAGTGGAGCCTGCTTGGAATTCTTTCTCCCCCTCCCCTCACTCCATCACGCGCTCTCTCACTCTCAAAAAAATAAATAAATAAATAAATAAATAAAGATAATAATAATAAGCCGCAGTAGCACCATCACCTCAAGGAGGGGACTCCCAGGACTGGCACCCCTGGATGTACCAGGTTGGAGGCAGATGGGTAGGAGGGGCCTGGTGACGTTAATTCTGCTTGGCTTTGTCTAATCTGCAGCTCACTCCTCCCTATCCCCAGGTCCACCATAAGGTCAACCTGCATTCTGTTTTATGTTGGGTTTTTTTTTAAGATTTTATTTATTTATTTGAGACAGCATGCACATGGGGGTGGAGGAGAAGCAGGTTCCCCACTGAGCAGGGAGCCTCACGTGGGTCTCCACCCCAGGAGCCAGAGATCATGACCTGAGCTGAAGGCAGACACCCAGCTGATGGACCCACCCAGGCACCCTGGGTTCTGTTTTATTACCTTTCCCTCTGTCTGGTTTCTTCTGGGCACAGCCCAGCTTCTTCTGTGCCTGAGCACCATCCTGCCCTGAGCATGCGGGACCCGAGGTGCTTTGCTCACTTTGTGTCTGGCCAGGACTCGACCCTGCTCCTTGCCGTCACCATCGTTGGAGTCACAGTGGTCCTGTTGGCCCTGCGGAACATGAACTTATGGAGAAGACATACCACCTTACGGGACTCTGAAACCAAGTACCCACTGCCCCTGATTGAGAAAGAGGTAGTGGGGTCAGCCCACCCCCTCCACCGTCAGCCTGCGAGAGAGGACAAGAGTGGTGGGGAATGTGCTGGTGGGAAGGCAGGGCAGTGGGAGAGGCATTTCCTGGCCTCCAGTTTGCATCCTTCTGTGTGTGTGTGTGTGTGTGTGTGTGTGTGTGTATGTGTGTGCTGGGATCATACCAAATAGAGCTCCTTTGCTAGGCATTGGAGCTTCTGGAAAGCTGACAGAGCCTGCCTCTGTTTTCTGTTTTATAGCAAATCACCCACAACACACGGAGGTTCCGCTTTGGACTGCCCTCACCAGATCATGTCTTGGGGCTTCCTGTAGGTGAGTGGGGTTTGGGGTCATCACCAGGACTGGGCCTTGCAGGCCCTCTGCTCTTCTCAGAAACTGGGGTGTGGGGTTGCTGGGGTGTGGAGGTTGCCCTGATACCCTTCCTGAGACAGGTAAGCTCAGAGATGTAGAGAAATGGGCTTGGGGGCAGTCCATTTCCTTTCTCATTGCTTGATTTGGGCCGACACAGAAGTGATATCTTAGTGAGCACTGAAAAGAAGTGAATCTTGGGGCGCCTGGGTGGCTCAGTAGTTTAAAGCTTCTGGCTTCAGCTCAGGTCATGATCTCAGGGTCCTGGGATCGAGTCCCGTATCAGGCTCTCTGCTTCCTCCTTTCTCTCTGCCTGCCTCTCTGCCTACTTGTGATCTCTGTATGTCAAATGAATAAATTAAAAAAAAAATCTTAAAAAAAAAAAAAGAAGTGAATCTAGAATCAGCAGGCCTAAGATCTCATCACAGGCTCCTCGCTGGGCAACTTTAGGCAAGTGGGAGTTTCCCAGACCTACCTGCCACTTAAGTTGTTGTGAAGGTAAAGTGACTGATGGGTGTGAAAAATGAGAAAGTGCAAAGTGCTGTGTACAAGTGAGGGATGGAAGGAACTGATGTCCTCTACAGTCAGGAGAAAGGCCCCAAATGTGTGGAGAGGCAGGAGTGTCATCCAGCACAGGGTGTCTTTTCAGCAGGGACCTCAGACCCACACAAGGAGGGACCCAGTGTGAAAACCAGCCCTAGAGGGCCTAGAGTTCCAAGTTATCCCATTTCTAGTCTGCAGACACCAGCAGACCCAAATCGGTCTTAGTGAGGTGGAAGACGTCTGCTAGGTCCACAACCTGGGGATTCAGAGCTTTGAACAGACTGCTGGTCCTGCTTGCCAGCCTGGTGGAGACCCTAATCCATGCCTACTTGTCCTGTGTGCGTAGGACAACACCTTGACCTCTCCTCTGGCAGGTCATGAAACTACTCACCAGGCAGCCCGCCTGGCTCCCGAGCCTCCTTGCTTCTTCCTCTTCCTGTCTCCATCCATAGGAGCTCGGTGCCAGCCTGCGTTCCAGCCCTCTGCCTGGCCTGTGGGGGCAGCCATGTTGGCAAGACTAAAAGAATGCAAAATGATGAGAAATAGAATTTCTGAGACTCTGCCATGACCCAGCCTTTCCTTCTCCCTGGTATAGGCAGAGTTAGTGGGACAGGTAGTTTAGAGGCTTCTGGAAGAGTCTCCTGTGAGGGCCTCCCAGCTCAGCTGAATCGAAGCAGGTGAGAAAAGGGGCCCGCCAGGGCAGCCCAATTTTCTCCAGGAAGGATACGGCCAGGCCAGGCCCAGGTTGGCTGCATCTGGAAGAGCCTTTCTGAGGTCTCCAGGTTCACATTTGTCTGCAGGAGGAAGCTGCCTCAGGCATTTATTTCTGAGTATCCCTGATAGGCAGCCGGGACATAGCAGAGTCACTGAGCCTGTCCTTTCTTCTTTCCCTTCCCTTCAGTTTCATTCCAGTATAGAGTCTGTCCTTAACCCTGAGGGTTTGCATCTCAGGCTTCAGGACCTCCCCAGAGACCCTGAGGACTCGCGGGGCTTATACTCCAAAGCAACTAGAAGGACCCGCTCCTCTAGCGAGGCCCTTCCTCCTCTCCTCCCTGCCCTTCCCCTTCTCCTTCTTTCTGTCTCTCCCAGGTCTCCCCCCACTGTCTGCATATCCACCCCATCTTTCTTGCATATGGTTTAATTCCCTCGGATGGCCCAGAGCTTCCTTTTGCCTCTGTCTCCTAGCAGCTCCTGCAGGCAGCTCCTGCCCACACCACTATTCTTGTAGTCACCAAACTGTCCCACTTTAGATCCAGGGGCGACCTGAGCAGCCCCACCCACCCTGTGACACTGGGAGTTAGTCCTGATCCATATAGGTCTGTGGCCATACCTGGTCCATTCGGTTTTACCCTGGAGGGGCAGAATTCCACGGCTCAGAACTTGACTCTTCCTCAAGCAGAGCCATGGGCCAGGAAGACACAATAGCCCTTCTAGAACTCCTGGTCTGTTGTGTCCAAATCCCGGGACCCAGCGTGCCCGCGAGCCGAGGGCTGGCCCTGTGCCAGGCAACAGGAGGCAGGCAATGGGGGCTGTGGTTCATTCATGGACCCCAGCGATCCACCCCATTCAGGAAGAAACGACTTTGTGTAGGTGACATATTTTTCCTTAAAAGGGAAGCACACCTTTCTGTTATTTTTAATACTCAGCCTCCGACTTGAATGAGTTCTCCGTGTGGCATGGAGGACTCTGACGTGGGAGGCAGGCACTCCAATGAAGCTCCCAGCTCCACTGGGATGGAGGGCAGGCATATCATGCCCACTCACCCAGAGAGGTGAAATGACTTGCCCGGGGTAGTACACAGAGTGCCAAGGGCAGGCCTAGGCCCTGGGCATCCTGGCTCTGGGCCCCTTTCCTGCCTGGCCCTGCTGCTGAGCACCCTGCCACACTGGACACCTGCCTCCCTGAAGCTCAGTCCTTTATGGGAACCCTGTGTCCTGTTTCGGCTGGCTGTACTCACACTGAACATGGGATGCCTTTTCTGTAGGGAATTATGTCCATCTCTTGGCCAAGATTGATGGTGTTCTGGTGGTCAGGGCTTACACACCGGTGTCCAGCGATGATGACCGAGGCTTTGTGGACTTGATTATAAAGGTAAGTGGTGCCCACAGTGTCCAGCTGCTTCTCCCTACCAGGCCTAGGAAAGGTGGTCAGGTAGAGAAGGAACCCGTGTCCTGGAAAAGGCTTCCCAGCAGGGTCATGTAACAGTGAAGCTGTGGGGAAGTCTTCAGGGGTCTTTAGAGCAACTGTGAGTGCAGAGGACTTTCACTGCAAGGCTTCCAGTAGCAAATGGGATTGTGAGTTGTTCGCAGCTGTGGCCTCGGGTCTGAGAGGGTACGAAGCAGGCTGCCTTCTTTTTCAGATCTACTTCAAAAATGTGCACCCCAATTATCCAGAAGGGGGGAAGATGACTCAGTACTTGGAGAACATGAAAATTGGGGACACCATCCTTTTTCGAGGGCCAAACGGTCGCCTGTTCTACCCTGAGCCAGGTACTTGTGCTGGAAGGAAGAAGATTCCTGTGGTTGCTCCACTGTTGTAGAACACTTCTGGGGGGTGGGTCCCATGGACTTGTCCTTAAAGCACCCACTCCACACACGCACTTGACGAGATTGTAAGCTTCATTAAGGTAGGGGAGTGCTGGGGTGCTTCTTCATGGAAACCGGCTCTCCAGCACGATGCCCGATGCAGAAAGGGTGCCTGCTAAGGCTGAGCAGTGGAAGGATGGTTGGATGGCTGGGTGGATGGATGGCGCCACTCTCGTCCTTACCAGGTACTCCTCACTGCCTCGCTCGTTCAGGTTGTGGCTGAGAGTGCTCTGTGAGGCTCCATTTAACTCCACGGCGCCTTCCTCCCCCCCTCAGGAGAAAAGGTCCAGCGAGTCCTCGGCTTGGTTTCCACTTTGTGCACCAAGACCCCGGGGCTGGTGGAGGGGGCCGCCCTGACCCGCTCCTCTGGTTGAGAACAGTGCGGCCCCTTCCTCGGGTGGCCTTGCCTCCTGGGAGTCCCAAGAAAAGCCGTGATCTCTTACAAGCTCTCAGGCAAGAGCTGCAGAAATCAGAGGGGTCCTCTGTTTCTAGGGCACTTTTCAATCAAGGCATACAAAACAAGTGAGCCTGAAAAGAAGCTGGTCAGTCACCTGGGAATGATCGCTGGGGGCACAGGTGAGTGACTTCTGGGGCTTCATGCATGGGGTGGGGGGCCTTGAGACCCTTCTCACTTTGGAGTCATCTGACCAGGAGAACTTTCCATGGCTGTTGTAGATGGGAGTGCAGGATTGATGACAGGCCTGGAAATGGACCCCGTGTGCCCTCCTCCCCTGACCCAACATGCTAGTGAACATGGAAGAGTCTAGAGACTGAGCTGAGCAGGTCCACACATGGTCCCCCAAGGGCTCCTGGATCCAGATCAAGCCCAGTGCTCCCCATCCCTTGAAAATGAGTGTCTGGAAGAAGAGAACAGATGTGTAAGGACACCTACAATGTGTCAGGCACCATCGCAGGCGCTTGTAAAATGATCATACTTGTCATTCTGTTGTACACATGGGGACATCGAAGAGCTCAGACTCACCCTGCTCAGAGAGCAAGTCGGGGAGGGGGGCTGGGTGGGAAACTGGACAGTTCAGAGCCAGGGCTCCTTCTTTCTTGCCCCATGAACATGAGAAAGGGCTTTCGATTTATTGTTGCTTTAGAAGGGAAAACCGAAATGAAGGGCGATTTTCCACTTGAGTTTGGGGGCAGGCATGAGAAAAGTAGGCCTGGGGCTGAGGGGGCCGCAGACCAGGGGTCGTGGGCATCGGAAAGGGATGGAAGGCCACTAGCTGCGTCCCACCTTCTGTCCCAGGGATCACGCCCATGCTGCAGCTCATTCGCCACATCACCAAGAACCCCAGAGACAGGACCAGGATGTCCCTCATCTTTGCTAACCAGGTCAGTTCTGCTGAGTCGGCCTTGGGCTTGAAGGGGTAGGAAGCATATTTGCTGAACGGGGTGTCTGGCTTCATGCCTCCCCGACTGAACTCTTGCTGCCTCTGCTGCGGGCGGAGCACATGCTCAGCCGAGGCGGGGGTGGTGGCGGGGTGGGGGTGGGGGATTGCCCAAGGAGCGAAGCCCAGGCCTGGTTTTCCACTTGCTTCTGTTTTTATTTCTGTCTCCCAGCCATGTTTTGAACTAAGCTTTCCTTCTTTCATATGTAATTGTTTTTCTGACTATAAAGTCTTAGATGCCCTCAGTAGAAATTTCAGAAAATACAGAAGTTTATAAATACTTCCTTTCTTCTGTACATGCCATGTATTTGCAATTACATTTATATACTTTTTTTTCGCTCAACATTACATGAGCATTTTCTTCTCATCAAACTTACTTATATTTTCATCAGTCTGTATCAAGTTGTACTATAATTTACTGTACTTTCTGCACTCAGATTGTTTTCAGTTTTCACAGTTGTAAAGGATAAAATAATCTAAAAGGCATCAAGCCTAGGATTATCATTCATTTTATCCTTTACAACTGTGAAAACTGAAAAAATGAATGATAATCCTAGGCTTGATGCCTTTTAGATTATTTTCTTAAATAGGATCGCCAGAATTTCTGGCATAAGAATCATGAAGAGTTTTAAGATCAAGGTCCTCTCTGCGGTACCTCTGAGCTTATGACGAGTTCCTTTTGGCTTTGGCTCCCTTTCCCCAAATGAAGCTCCAGCCCTTGCTTTCCTTGCTTTAGTTCTCCGGTGCTCTTACATTAGGTGGTACCTCATACATTACTGCCTTCACCCCTGCGCTCCCTGCACAAGACCCTGGGCCCACACTCAGCTCCTTCCAGCTGGGTTAGCCCTGCCTGGTGCTCAGTGTGGATAGGGGCAGGATGGTGGGCTGGGACCTCTGCGGGAGCCTCCCCTGTTCTCCTCCCACAAGAGGGAAGGCTAATAGTGTGGGAGCTGAAGCAGAGCCTTTGTTTGCCCCAGGAGCCAGCGCAAGAGCACTCCTGCCTGAGTGGGGGACAACTCAGGAAGAAATGTGCTGACCCGTGCACTCAGGGTGGGGACCAAGCAGGTTCCTGGAGGGGCTTTGCTCATGTTGCTTCTTTTCTAGACAGAAGAGGATATCTTGGTGAGAAAGGAGCTTGAAGAAGTTGCCAGAACACACCCGGAGCAGTTCGACATATGGTACACCCTGGACAGGCCTCCTGTTGGTACGATCCCCATGGCCCCCACTGTGGGTTAGCTCCAACCCTTGACCCACCTCAGGAACTAGTCCGAGTTTGTTTGCTTTTTAGAACTGTGCTTGGGAGCTGAGACCTTCAGCTCTGTCCCTGCATGGGAAATGGAGGAACTTGAGGGAAGGGGACTGGGGACGGCGAGCTGTCAAGGGCAGGTGTCTGATATCTTAGCAGCAGTCCATAGCGCACTGACCTCGGGAGGGACTCCGAGGGACACCCAATCACTGGGTCACCCTGAGCACTCACCGCACACTACATTCAACACAGCATCCTGCAGAGACGTCACACATGTGGCCTTGGACCCCTTGTCCCCCTTACCACCCACACTCTCCCAGACAGCAGTCATCACATGGCGAGCCCCAAGCGGCTAAGGCAACCCTGGCCAGCACCCAGCCACCGCCCGCACCCTGCCTCTTCATGCTGCCTCTCCTACAGCACCAGGCGGTGCCTAGGCCTTGTCATGTAGCTCACTGCCCAGCAGAGGGCGCCCCCAAACAGGACCACAAATCCCAAACCTGCTCCACCCTGCCCAGCCCCAGCAGTCTGTTGTGTTCTCCATCCCTGCCCCTGCTTGCCCCATCAGCTGGCGGGGCAGCTGGGGGCCTCAGAGTCCCAGCAGTGAGCCTGGGATCCCGGGTCAATACTGAAGGCAGCTTCCTGGGTCTCCCATGTGCTTGACTTTCCGGCTTCTTTGTAGGGAACAGCAGAGCAGATTTCTAAACCTTGGAGAGCAGACTTGCCTCCCTCTTTGAGGGGGGAACACGGTAGGAGGCTTGGGGTCTGGGGACCCACCCAGCAGCCTCACAGCTTTTTTCTCCTCCTGCTTAATCTCAGGCTGGAAGTACAGCTCAGGCTACATCACCGCCAACATGATCAAGGAGCACCTCCCTCCTCCTGGGCAGTCCACGCTCATCCTGGTGTGTGGCCCGCTGCCCCTGATCCAGACAGCTGCTCACCCTAACCTGGAGAAACTGGGTTATACCAAGGATATGATTTTCACTTACTAATACCTCCCTTGCTTCTAGCACATTTGCCCGTTCCCTTTCATCTGTTTCAGAGTGAGTTCCGCCTCACCACATTAAACTGGGATGTGTTTACAAGTGCCTTGTTATGCATCCTCGGGCACATGGCTCCTCGTTCTGCTGTGGGCCTAAGATGGGTTCAGGGGGCTGGAGGCAGACTGGTTTCTGAGGTCTCCTGGCTTGGGAGGCTCAAGGGAATTCTGTTGTAGTATCCTGCCCCCTAGTTTAATAAAATAAACTTCAGGATGAAGCAGAAAGCTCAGGAGATGGGGCTCTGTGGGGGCCTGCTAGACCAGCCCTCCATGTGAACGGTCTTCTGGGTGTCCAAGGGAGGTCAAAACTGGCAGAAGTGCAGGGGCAGAATTCCGGAAGAATCCAAATGGGGTCATATAAACTCCCAGTAATCTCTTGAATTCCCCTCTCCAGAGTGTTCTGTTTTTAAAGGTCAGACGGACTAGAAGGCCCAGGCACCCTCCATGTGCACTCTTCCTTCTTGTAGGAAGATGCTTAAAGTGGACGGTGTTAAAAGGCCTGAGGGCAGTTGCAAATCCCCTGGGGTAGGTGGGCTCCAGCCATGCTAGGCTCCCTGTGCTTTGCACAGCAGATGGAGGCAAGGGCCCTGGTTTTCTCCGCGTCTTGTAAATGCCAGGCCGCATTCCGGTGTGGCGGGGTGGGGGTGTTTAGCACAGTAGCTTCTGAATGTGCAGACGGGCTGAGCTTCCAGGAGGTACTCCTGAACTCCTTCCCACTGCTCCCTCCAAGTGATGCAAGCGAACACCCAGCCTTGGCTGTCCATGGCCTGGCTGACGTGCTGCTCTGATACCTGGGGCTGGGTAGAACCCGTCCTGCACTTCAGTTCACATCATTCTTGTAACAAGCCAGAGATTCCGTGAGTTACGGATGAGGAGAGTGAGGCTCTTAGACAAAGTTATTATCCTCAGGTCCTTTCAACAGGAGGCAGGGAAGCTGGGCCTCAGACCTGGGTGCTTAATTCCAAGTTCTTCCCTTTCTGCAAAAAAACTGGCATCGTAGCATTGTTGCTGCAACGAGTGACACTGGGTGTGTGTGTGTGTGTCTGTGCGTGAGGGGTACAGGAGAGGGTAAGACAGCTCTAGAGAGCTCCCGAAGTGCAGCTGTGCCCTACCTAGGGATGGTCTCACAGAGGGCAGGTAGGGGTGTGGTGGGTGGGGGGCTCAGGGGTAGAGGCTAGGAGCCTTCACCCATGTGTGTGTTCAGTACACCCTCAGCGGATTCCCACTTGGAGAAGATACTCCGATGGGCACAGTATGAGGAGTATGAGCTCACCCTTGTACTTCTAACACAGATCTTACCAGCCCTTTCCCCACTGGCACACGCGGGGAACCGGAATCTCTGAAATTCAAGTAGCACCACTTCCTTGAAGCCTTTCCTGTCCGCTGCTCCAGCCCTCCATTAAAAAGGACAAGTAGCTTCTATCGGAGCAGCTGTACCTTTCAGCACACCCGTGTTGGAAAGAGGTGTCCCCCCCCCCAACTAGACCATCAGCACCCTCAGACAAGCACCTTGACATCTGTGCCTAGATCCCCAGCCCTTCTCAGCCTGGCATGGAACATGTTTAACTCACACGTACGAAGGGCTGGGTGGATGGAACACGGCATCACGGCGCGCCCGGAGTCCCCAGGCAGTGTGGGGTCCGGGGCTGGCTCTCGCTCCGGTCTGTACGGGAGAGTGCTTGGAGCATTTGTGCTGAGCGTGGCTATGGGAAGGGAGAAAGACACACAACAGGGGGAGCCGGGAGGGCTCTGGCTCAAGGACTGACAGCACAGTGGGATGCAGGAAATGCCAACGCACCAGTGAAGGCTTCCTGAAAGAAGCAGTGGCTTGCTGGCTCTGAACTCAGCCTTGTGAAGGGGACCAGGGGGAACCGACATCTCACAGTGAGGGAAAGGCAATGGCACAGGCTACAGAGTGAGTTTGTGAGGCTGAAGATTCAGAAGGGATGTGGGGGCTGGCTAAGGCTTTTGAACTCCTCTCGATTCTGGAACTCAGGAGTTCTTAGCAGAAAGGTAACGGGATGAACACAGTGCTTTGGGAAGGCCACTCTGGGACAGGGGAGAGAACTTCTGGAGAGGACCAACTGGGGAGGAGGTGGACCAAGGAGGAGACCAGCTTTGGAAAGCAGAGAGGAGGCCTGAGCTGTCACAGGGAGGAAGAGTATGGCTGGGGGCACGTGGGGCCTCTCCCCAAGGTAGGAGAAACCACAGGGAACAGGCTGTGTGGGGAGATGGCCAGGGCCAGCGGAAACGGTTAGGGTGTGCCAGGACCGTCCACTAGGGGGAGCTGTTTGATCAGACACCAGCACTTGGGAGCCAGCGCTTGCTGGTCAGCTAAGGTGAGGGTGCTCTTGTGCGTGTGTGCGTGTTGCAGACACTCTGCTCAGACCTGAGGCAGCCCAGCAGCACTGACAACCTGACACCCTGTTGCAGAGGAGGGTAGGACGAGGGCAGTCAGGGCCACCATGGGAGTAGTCCCACTGCTCCTTCCCGGTGCTCACCTGGCCCTGTGAAGGGAAGTACCTCCACCCCCCACCCCTGCCATGTGGAAGTAGCCAGGAGGGACTCCCTGTCATTTCAGCCAGCTCAGCCACTACAGGACAGTCAGAATATTTTTTCCAGAATTTTCTTCCAGCAGAGCTTTTATGAACTCCTTGCCGTTCCCCTTTGGTGTTAAGAACCTCCCAAAAGTCACCAGGAAGAGCATGAGCCATTGAGTCTGTGCTACATCTCACCGCCCTCCCCACAGAAGTGGGGTGCAGTCCACGTATAAAAGTACAAAAGGTATAAAAGCTACGGTGAAGAGCACAGCACGGCTGAAAACACAGGGCCCCCAGGACCACCTCCTGGACATCCGTTCACCGCTCTGCTCACTCCTGTTGGTACGCACGTCCCAGGTGTCCTGCTAGCCTGGCTGGGCTTTGCAGGTGGCCATGCCAGCTCCCCCTTGATGCAAAGACTTGAGACCCCCATGCGTGCCTCTCTGGGCTCTCGGCCACGAAGAACGTCATCTCCAGTCCTCAGAGCTGGGAGTGGCCAGGCGAGAGTCGTTCAGCAGCTGGTCCTGGCTCAGCAGAGTCTGAAAGGACATAGCCCAAGGGGCAGTTGAATAGGGTTTTGGTCAAGGCTGCCCTGTGGCAGCTGTGTGGGAAGCAGTGGGACACTGGGTGTGGTCCTGACACTGGCACCCTCTAAGTTCACGGGGTTCCAGGGACCCCACATAGGAAATCAGAACAGACTGCACTATCACTCATATCTTACTGAAGGTGAAGCTACTGTTTCAAGACCACCCAAGGCCTATTAGTGGTGATGAGGGCAAGGTTGGGTGCATTCACTTCCGTGTGTGAGCCAAGGGAAAAAAAAAAAAAAGAATAAAAATGATCCCATTTCAATTCAGGGAATCTCCCCCCCCCCTATATTTCCATATTGTCCCTGGATACGCCTTCTTGTGTCCCCCAACAGATCAGTGAGTGAAGGACAGTGATGGGGGCCTCAACATGGACAGATGCCACAGCCAGTGGGCTCAGTGATGGGACCATCCAGAAGTAACGGGAACTGGAAGGTACAGGGCCTCCATACTGCGAATCTTCTCTGTGGCTGGTCTTTTACTGCCAGTTCTCACCTGTCTCTAAGTGCCCTGCTTCACAGGTTCACAGGTAACTAAGCTGGGGCTTGGAGAGAGAATGACTCGCCTAGAGTCCCAGAATTAGTAAGAGGCAGAGCAGCATTTTGAACCAGACTGGCCTTACTCCAAAGTGGCTTCTTTCTGACACTATTCTGTCCCTTCATGATACAGTCTGTCCCCATGAAGATGACAGGTTGTGTCCACATGCCCACGATATCCGTGAAGTCAGAGGCGTGGCGTGAAATGCGCGTGTCTCATGGACAGAGAGTGCAATGCAATGCCTGCCAGGTCAGAGAGGAGGCCCGGACATCGGGCTGAGGAAGCAGGTGACCCAGGACTGCTAAGCATCTTGGTTCTCAGATGAACGCACCAGCTCTGAGCCTGGGAGGAGGACTGAGACCTGGCATGCTTTAGCTGATTTCGGCTCAAGCCCCGTGACCCTCCTCAGGGCCCCTAGCAGCTCAAGGCCCAGCAGCAGGCCAGCTCTGGCTCCAGCTCCAGCCACAGTGCTCGGCACCACCCTTCAAATTCCTAGCAGAGGCTAGGACACAGACCTGGGATTGGGTGTGTGTGTGTGGGGGGGTGTCTCCGGCCATGGGTATCACAGTGTCAGACTCGGGGGGCCACACTGGCACCTGGCCTAGTGTGGAGAGAACGTCAGAATCCTACCGTGAGGCGGTGAATGTCTTGGGAGAGGAGCCCTATCTGCGTCACAGCGCCTTCCGAAGGGGCCATCTGTAAAACGGGCAGCATCCTGGTCAGCACACGTGGACAGAGTCCGCTTGTGATCACAGGGACGGCATGCAAGTCCTGTCCTGGGGGAGCGGGTGAGGAGGGGGCCCAGGCCCCGAGGAGTGACAGCTGGGCAGGGCACATGCTGTCTGTGTCCCCAGGAAGGCCAGAGCTTCCAGTATCCCACGCAGCCATGTGTACTCTCTCCCGAGGCCTGTCCTGGCACCAACACTGACGGTGCAAGGGACACAGGACACAGGCACCCACACATGCTCAGGGCTCCACCTAGTTCTAGGAGCAGAAAGCGGCAGGGATGAAGGCCTCAGCGTGCTGAATAAACCAACAATTTCCAAGGACGACAGGGCCCCGTGTGCCAATGCCCCAGTAGAGGTATGGGCTACCTTGGGGAGCTGCCAGGAGCCTCCCTCTTCCTCGCCTCCCCTCCTACCCTCAGGTAATGCTGGTCTGCTCCCTCTTCCCTAAGCCTATGTAGACGTTCTAGCTTTAGAAGTATCCTCTAAGGGCTTCAAATATCATCCCACATTTTCCAGGTGCGAAAACAGGTCCACAAAGGGACACAGGCCTTGCTTGGGGCTGCACAGAAATGCAGTGATACTAATTCCATGCAGGGTTTGAAAACAGGTGCATGCAGAGACACTCTCCCCAGGACACTCCAGGAAATCAGGGACAAAGCCAGCTCAGTGACCGCCATATCCAGCGACCAGCCGTGAGAAGCACGTGCTGCTCAGTGTCACAGATACTGGGATCAAGCACCAGCTGTGCCAACTAGAGACCTTGTCCTGTTCTCACTGGCTGACTTCAGGGGGGCTCAGGAGGTCGTGGTCTGGGGTTACCAGCTGTCCCTGGGGCTGCTGGTAGTTTAAGCAGCAAATCAGAGCACTGCCGGCATCTGGGACAGGATCAGTGTCCTGAAGGGGGCCAGCAAGCTCTGCTCCTACCGCCAGACGCTTACGAGGCAACTATTACCCTGCAAATGAGGCCCAGGGGACCCAGCAGGCCAAACCCTGCCCCGGGGAAACTGGAATCTCCTGAGCAGGAACCCAGACTGGCAAGATATGTCCAGACAAGGCCCATCTGGAAGAGCCATCAGCAGCTAGCCAGCCTCTAAAGCAGGAGGCAGGACGGTTCCCGTTCTGCCAACAGGCGGGCCAGCCCCCACGACGGTCATGGGCCCGGCCAGGCCAACAGCAGAGAGGCTGACGAACCACGCCGAAGAACAGAGGTGATTTCCATGGGGCCGTTTTCTTGTACTCCCTCCGCCCCCTTGGAGCTTCACGCCGCTGAAACGGAAACCGACTCTGGGGTCTGCATGACATGACGGACGGACACTGAGCACCAGGTTCCCCACAGCTTCACAGGGGGAGGTGGAGCCTGAAACGAAGAGGCCGCACACCTCCTCTGAAGGACATGGGGTCCCTCCTGCTTCAGCCCCTTGTCCTTGACACCTGGCAGATGCCAAGCGGGCCCCTGGCCAAAGACTGGCTCAGGGCCACCCACTGTCACAGGACTCCATCTCCAGCTTTGCCCAGCTCTCTTCCTCACCCAGTGAGGTTAAAGATATGCAGTGCTATTGGCTTTCTACATAAATACTGTCTTTATTACCAGAAAGAAGCGACCACCCGTGTGGGTAAGGCACAACACAGTGATGCAGTCACTGCCATCCCTGGGGTCTCGGCCACGACTCTGTGGTCACAGGCCTAAGGCACTTGACACTGCCCCCCAGTGGAAGCCCAGCAGAGGGGCCCAAGAGCCGAGCCTCTGGGGATCATCCATGGTCTCTGGACCCGTGTCCAGGGTCGTGTGTTTCCACCAGTCCTGAAGATGGCCACTAAGAGTTACTACAAATGTACAAGCATCCTTGCGTCTTTCCTCCCAAGTCCATTTTGACAAGAGTCCCTAAGCCTGGCCCCTTAGCAAAAGTGCCACTCCATTACCCTGGCCACCCCCCAGAGTTCCGAGAGACACTGGCCGGGGGTACACAGCAGCCGGAAAGTTCTCTGTGAGGCATGCATGGGGCGGGGGGTGAGGTGCAGCTCTGTGGGAACACACGCGATGTTACGGTGAAGCTCTCAGGGTGCACAGACAGGACGGTAACAAGGCCATCAGCTAATCTGTCCCACCTGGTCCAGCCCATCCAGTTCAGGGCCATCGAGGGGGCTGAGGCCCCGGTAGCCACTGTAGGCTCTGTGACTGTCACCAGCACCGTTAGTGGGCTCCATGGGGCAAATGTAGTCCGTCGACTCATCGAATTTCTTTTTTCTTATGTTGCCAAAATGCGAAAATCCTAGTTTCCTTGGCTAAAACACAATAAATGCATGATTAGAAGGGGATTATCAAGTCAGGGTGCAGACAGGACTCACAATATAAGGAGGAAAGGAAGAAGCTAAACAACTTCTGGAAAAATTCTCAACAACGCAGAGCTCCTGGCTAGGGAGAGGCCAAGAGGTAAATAATCTTGAGCAAGGAGAGAGAATCTTGCTCTTCCAAGACTGTGTGACTTGAGAGACTCAAGTCCTGCTGGCCCACGAGTGACCTTCTACCTTCCCCAGGGGGAATTGGAGGAAGTGCCTCACACAGAGGCGGCCTCTAAGGGATGCCGCACTGGACGGCTCTAGGGGGCCCCTCCTGCTTGTTCTAGCTTCCTGTGGCACCCTACCTGATGGTCTCCCCCAGACACACGTGTGGCCCTGCTCCCTTGGAGACGGCAGTCCGTGCATGAACTGTAGCTAGACCTGGGCATCACCGTGTTGCTGGGGACATGCCCTCCAGAGGTGTGGGCCTGCAGTCTGAGGAGGACATGGTCTGAGGACAGTGTGGCTCTGGCAGTTTCTCACAGGCGCTGTGGGATTCAGAGAGCCCCAGGGTGTGTTGCTGGTGCTTCTATGACCTTGGGACCCTGGACAGCTGTGTACTGGCCACATTCCCAGCACAAGGCCATTGGAGCACTGTGCTGGCAGGACAGTTCTGAGGAAGACATGCCCCCACCCCCACCCGCCCGGCCATGACACCGGCCCAGAGATGAGCCTGACTGAACGGAACACAGAATCACGAACTCATTTGCTTGCAAGTGAGTCAAGGCATCCCTGGGATTGAGGACAAGCACTAGCTGGCTGAGAGCAGATGCTTCCTGGACATGGTGTGTGCATGGAAAACTCTACTCTCTTCCTTGGACTCGGGTACAGCAGGAACTGAACAAACGAAACAGATGAGACCAAAGCTCAGAGGACGGGACCCGAGAGAGCCTCCTCATCCGTGTGCCCCAGGGCCGCTGCCAGTTTGGCTGCGGGCACCTGGCCTGCTGCAGTACCACACGAGTGCTAGAAGGCAGGCCCCTCAAGGGCCCAGCAACTCACCCGGACTTTGGCTGTGGTGGTCAGTGGTGTGTACGCTGGTGAGGCCATTTTCTCTCGCTTTTCCTGCTCAGCCTCGGGACCAATCAGGGCATTGAATTTGGTGGTCAGGTGGCGTCTGAGGAGCGTCTTTTGTGGTGGAATATTGAGAAGCATAGCTAGGGTGTCCCCAGTGAAGCGTGGCTCCAGGATCTAAGAAACAAACACAGACAGAGCCGCCCAGCGATGACTATAGATGGCTCTAGGAGGAGACACGGAGAAACAGGCCTTCATGGGCTGGGGGTATCTCCAGGAGAGGGGCTGAAGCCCACCCGCTCATCCTGTATGCCTCTCACCTCTGCCTGCCCCGCACAGGGCCTGGCTCGGAGAAGGCACTAACGCACTGGGTGGCTGACAGCCTCATTTTCACAGACCAGCAGAGCGAGGTTGCTTCTTGGATAAGCCTGTCTCCCTGGGTCCGCTCTGCTCTGGAGGACGTCCAAACCACCCCTCCTTCATTGCCCCACTGACTTTACCACTTGAACGATCTGAGGGACAATCACGACCATATTGTGGCAAGCACTAAGTTACACTGTGGTGGCCAACCCCTCGCTCCCCAGCCACCGCGTTCCTCCAGGCGCAGGTAGAGATGCTGTGTTAAGGCCTGACTGATGCAATCCACTTGCCCTGGATCCCTCTGGATCTGGTGCTCCGGAAGTCCTTTCCAGAAACCATCTTGTTTCCATGAAGTATATTCATTCCCAACTGCAAATTATCAAATATTCTGAGATTTCAACTGATGCAAGGGCTGTCAATATTTTTACTAGGATTTATGTCTAGCCGTGAAAAAAACCGGGTTCTGACTACCCCAGTTGGCACTGAAGCAGGTGGGCTAGTCTAAAGAGCCACTCACGATGAGGCCTCCATGGACACCACTCCCACGAAGGTTGGGTGCGTACTCCGCCAGGTCCACGGATCGCAACCACTCCATCACCCTGTGGTTGGACCACTGCACAACTTCTGAAGGAGAAAGGTTACTCTGCGAGAGGGAGGGGAAGAAAGTTAGGTCTAACAGCCCTACCTGCGGCCCGCTGTGGGACCAGCCCCTGTGAATAAGCCTGCCTCGGATGCCTGACCAGAAGACCTCATGCCCACGGAGCTAGGCAGCCAGCCCAGCCGCCCGAGAGCCTTCCCGGTTTCCAAGAGAGAGTTCTCATAGAATTTTGCAAGATCTTCCACACTGAAATCTCTGATTCCAGAACCCTAATTGTGACTCCCTAATTCTCTGGTTGGGACTGGTAAATGAAGGCACAGAGTCATTCATTCAGTGATTCGACAGAACTTGAAAGAGGACTATCATTTACGAGTCACGTGTTTTATAGACAGAAGATCTCCTGGGTGCAGCCAAATGTTTTAATACACTTAGACCTAAGTGGCATCTTAGGCTTCAAAATGCTCAGCACTGTGCCTGACAGACAGAAGGCATTCAAAACTTATTTGCTGAATAGGGAAAAAATGAGACGGAAGGCGGAGGTAGGAGTTTTTGATCCCTCAGGAAGAGGCGTTACTCTTACAGCACGGGTACACTTAGTTCCTAGGAGTACAGGAGATGGGGTGTGATGGACAAGCCTTTAGCTTCGGGGCACAACAAGAGCTCTGCGGCCTGCAGAACATGACCAGGCACTTCTCCAGGACGTGAGCTGCAGTGTTTACCTAGGCTCTTTCTTCTCTAGCAAAACCTGCTCACCATCCCCTGTGCACCTGGGACTAGAGGTCAGCCAACTCTGTAGCTACAAGTAGGGAGATCAGAAATGTCTGGTTCCTGAGGGGCTCTTCTCCCCTCTGTCCACTTTGACCCCATCTTCCTATTTTGCTTCCCCTCCTTCTCCTTTGCACCACTTGCTCATTATCTTTGGTCACTGTGATGGCTTTAAAGACTTCTTGTTACCTCCTCTGGCCCCGAACATGAGTCTCCCTGAGAGTGGTGAGAACTTGGAGGCCCAGTGTCTGTTGTGGGGCACAAAATGCAGGCGACAGGGGGGTGTCTGGGGCACCATTAAGTAGCAGCAAGGGCAAGAATCCCAAGCAACCTGGTTCAGAAGGCAGCCATGTTGTTCTGAGGCCATTCTTGTTTTGTCACACCTAACCTTGCAGGTGTCCGGACACAGGGCTACCAGGCTAGGTCCCCGGATAGGTACGGTCCTGTCCTCACCTCATCCGCTGGCCGCCGGTGCAGGCAGTGGGGGTTGAACTTGTTGACGTGAAGCACATGAATGGCACATTTGATGCTGAGATGATGCAGTTGGCTGGTGACTTTTAGGAAGAGGAGATCATTCTGGAAGAGTAAAGTTTTGGTTGATAAGCCAGAGTTTCCAAGGTGACTGAGACCCTTTAGATTCCTTCCCAGACCACACACAGACAAGTCTACCGCATCTTAGAAAGTTCACAATGGACACCCCAGCAGCTTCTCTTAGCTCAATGGTTGTGCTATCCTGGACCTCTTGTGTGACCAACAATACTATTTAAAGACCTTAAGAAAAGAGGGACGAGGTGAAAGCAAGTTTAGAATAAGCACCAGGGGGATACCTGGGCTGAGTGCTCACAGAGACCATGGAAACCCTGAAAGGGAAAATCCTCACCACAGTTAGGTACTGTAGCATTCGCCCATCGACTCTGGACTCATGGAACTGGTCTTTGTATTGTGGTAAGCCAATATCGTCAAGCCAACCTACAGAAACCAGAAGAAACAGGTATGCTTGGGCTCATAAGAATGGGAGACTGCGAATGCAGGTAAAAAGCAACGAATGATCATCTTGCAGGTCCACCTGGATTCCCCGTAAGGAACTCACTCCCCTGTGTGCCTTTCCCAAGGACAGCCCGTTCTGGAGGCACAAATTCCCAGCACATGCTGTTTACCCTTGGGAGCTGCCAGGGACATGCATGCACACTGCCCGTCCTTACGTGTCACCCAGATGTGGTCCAGCAGGGCCGACTTCTCCTCCTGCTTAGTGTTGATGGCTTTCACGGCCAAAATCAGCTTCTTCCTGTGCAGAGGCTGCTTAATCCCCAACTCCTGAAATTGAAAGACGCAGACAGATGTGAACTTTCGGCTGGCAGCTTGGCCCTCAGAGGGCGCCATGTCTGGGAAGAGACAGTCCCCCAGGCAGATGGGGGGTGTGTGGCAGCAGATGCAGGCACAGTGCCCTGCAATCGACATGCAGTCACAGAGGACATCTCGGCCTCCTCCCCTGCCCCCCACCGTGTGTGTGTGTGTGTGTGTGTGTGTGTGTGTGTGTAAGGGCAGGAAGGAAGAGTGGAGGCCTCACCGCCCCAGATACTGGTTTGAGGACAAAGGGGAACCTCCTTCCCGGGGCCTAGTTCTTACCTTTTCCATGTCCTGAGGGGTAGCTGACAGTAAAGTGTGGCCAGAAGTCACCCACTGCCGGGCGAAGATCACGTACTGGCCCAGGCCGAAGTCCTCCAGCCACGCGCACACGCGCTCCGTGCTCCACTGGGCGAAGGGGGCGCCGGCGTCACTGGGGGGGGCAAGAGAATCGCAGGGCCCTGTTAGCGGGAGAGCCTGAGGCTACATCTGAGCACAGCAGAGCCTCAGAAAAAAGGCAACTGTGTTTTAAATAATCCCAATCATGGGATTGAGCTGTACGAAATTCCATGACAACACTCATCTTTAGTGGACTCGAGTTTCCTGTGATAATACCTGGTGTGAGCTTCGAGTCTGCAGGGACTATGAGCACGGGCCAGGCATGTGGTCCTCAGGAGGCCGTGTATGTGGGTCATCCATCCACTGACGAGGCACACGAGCCACAAGACCAGAATCGTGCCCCGTTATGAGGGTAATCAGATTTTTATGGGCCAACACTGTCTTTAGGGAAATGCTTAGAAAACTAGGAAAAGGGGGTCAGTTCTCTAACATTAAAAAAAAAACAACCCTTCTAAACAGCTAATGCCTTATTAATGAGACACTAGAGACATTCACATTAAAGTCAATAAAGAGTATTTTTAATCAGGACTAAGAACACGGGTCTGAGAGTGCAGCCAGTATAAGAAGGGAGAAGAAGGATAGAAGGTAAAGGTAAAAGACAGCCACTCTTTTCAGATGATGGGCCTGCCCCACCTGGAGAACCCAAATGAGCCCATTAAGGGGGCTCCTTATAAAACATGCAAGTCATATTTATATAACTTATAAAATCAGTAGCACATATACTAACATTTTTGTTGAAAAATTTTAAAAATCCGATTCACAGCAACCAGAATTATAAAACGTCTAGGAGCTGCTTTCTCAAGCAATGCCCAAGTCGTATGTATGTGTGTAGGGCGATGGGAGCAGAGCAGGGGGAGGTGGTGACGATTACCCTCAACTGAGCAACATCAAGTCATGAATAAATCAAGGGCTAGATCATGTTCCCAGACAGGATGACTGGGAATTACAAAGCCAACAGTTCCTAAAGACATCAATTTTTCATTTAAGTGTGAATATAATGGCACACTCAAAACCTCCATGGAGTCTGGGGTGGGGAAGGCTGGCAAAGCAACTTTATGTTCATTTGAAGAAAAACCAACCAGGATTTATGGAATGTAGAAAACTAGATAATCTGTAAGGTTCCTTCCAACAAAGTACCCCTAACATGCTAGTTAACAAATTGTTTTTGGTGGGTTGGGGGGGTGCCTTGGTGGCTCAGTGGGTTAAGCATCTACCTTCAGCTCAGATCATGATCCCAGCGTCCTGGGATCAAGCCCTGCATCAGGTTCCCTGCTCAGTGGGGAGTTTGTTTCTCCCTCCCCCCCTCTGACCCTCACACACACCGCCCCCTGCCCTGGCTTTTGCATACTCGCTCTGTCTCTTCTCTCAAATAAATAAATAAAATCTTTTTAAAAATTTGTTTGGGAATGCCTAGTTGAGTTGTTCTTAAGGTAAAAGAGTTAAAAGACCAGAACGACAAGAAAGCATGGTTCTAACACTGACCTCTACCTCTGAAACCAATATAATACATTATATATTAATTAATTGCACTTAAACTAAAAAATAAGTGAGTAAAGTGTTAAGTGACTAGAATAGTAAAAATTAATTAAAAATTTAAAAAATTCAATATTAAAAAAAAGAAAAGAAAAAGAAAGCATGATTCTAGGTGTCCTGAGGTAAGTGCTGGCCACTTGGAGTAATGAGATCCAGGTTCTGGGAGACCTAGAACTTATAAAATTTGGAGGGACCGCTTTAAGAAAAGTATAAAATCTGAATATGGAATTAGGGACAAATAGTTCATTTAGAATGAGAAATCACAAAATATTACAAGTTTAATCAAACTGAAAAACATCACGAAATCCAGAAATATCTTTGAGTTTGTTATCTTTGTCAATGTATTCTATCATGTTAAATCACAAAATTTTTAGCTTTTTCCAATGTGTTTAATATGATTCACTTTATATAAATAATAATCTAAGAACCTATTCACTATTTTTTTTCCTATTCCATATTTTTGTTTGGAATTTATCTTTTGCTTTTAATGAATTACTGCTTTTGGTCTGATTGGAATTTTTTTATTTATTCTTTTTTTTTTGAGACACTGGTTTTTTTTTTAATCAAGCAATTAACATATGTATTATTAGTGTCAGAGGTAGAGTCCAGTGATTCATCTGTCGTCTATAACACCCAGTGCTCATTACATCCCATGCCCTCTTTAATGTCCACCACCCAGTTACCCCATCCCCCCCATTTCCCCTCCAGCAACCTGTTTATTTCCTATAGTTAAAAGTCTCTTATTGTCTGTCTACTCTTTTGTTTTTAAGATTTATTTATCTGAGGGAGGGAGGGAGGGAGAGAGAGGAAGAGAGAGAGAGAGCGAGAAAGAGAGAGAATGAGTTCGGGGGACGGAGGAAGAGGGAGAAGCAGACTCTCCACTAAGCAGAGAGCCGGATGCAGGGCTTGATCCCAGCACCCTGAGGTCATGACCTGAGCCAGAGGCAGGCACTTAACTGACTGTGTTACTCAGACACCCCAGTTTGTCTTAATGCCAGAACACTTTCAGTTTCAACTGTTCATTTTGTCACTTTTATTTCACATTCTATTAGCTTTTGATTTCACTCCATTTCTTACTTCTGGAAATTGGTAAAAATACATATTCAATATATCAGAGGGGTATTTCAGTTCTGAATGAAAAATGTGTTTCTGAGATCATAATTTGAAAACCTCGCTCTTGTATACCTTTTCAAGAGTTCTAGAGCTCTAGTGCTCATCTTCGACAGAATTTCCATGTCCTTCTTTGTAAATGGTCTCCACCCTCCTCCACCTGTGTTGTTCCCACAGTGGCAGACCCTGCTTCTCCACCTGCCTGCCCCCGCTAGGTTCTCGCAGCTTGGGGGTTTCCCAGAGCCATCGTTGAACATGCAACGAGGCAATTCAGAGAGGATAGAGAAGGTACCTTTCAGGCACAGCCAAACCACTTGCTTTACTGACATGTTCCAAAACATCTTCCCAAATTGTGGTTAAAATGATGTAAGAGATTATCAGATGCGCCATCCCCATGAATGAGGGAGAGCACGTGGTGCATTTATAATTGTATACACGTCATTAGTCAGTGCACTTCTGAGTAGGGAGAACTTCTGTTTTGATGAAGCATCCACGAGAAGCAAAGCCCTTGCCTGGGATTTCGCAGCCCTAATGACTGGGAAAAGTGTTCACAGAACAGCTTCTGGTTTCTTTCTACTGCCCCAGACTTCTGATAGCGAGAGCCAAAGGACACATTCACACTGGGACGTGACCGCCAGCTCTGCATCTCTGTGTCAGAGCCCCAGACAGATGGGCACACTGGGAGGTGGCACGAATCCTGGGAGTGATTTTTACAGAGGACAGCTAGTCAACGGGACATGACGTGACCACACACCACGGACGCACACCCCAACAAATCCAAGCTAAATGGAAACCCGGAACGCAACTCCCCCTTGGCAAGATCCCCCAAATGCCCACGGTGCTCCAGTAGAGTCTGACAGAAGGCAGTGTGTAGATGGAGGGAAGTCCGCAGTGAACAATCAGCAGTCAAAAACTGCTTGGATTAAAATACCTGACTTGAAAAAGTTTTGCAAAACACATGGCTTTGTCGGCACATTGATGGGACTCTCTCCGTAACCTAAAAGACACCTGGGTGCAAAGCAAAGGACCCTGAAGCTTAGACTTGCTCACGTTGAGGGTACACCTGATGCCATGAATATGGGAGAAAGGCAGTAAGAGAGTCTGACCAGAGCCCCTCATAAAGCTACAGTCCTGAAGGGCAGCAGACTCAGGAGGCCAGCTCAGGAATCATCGCTGCACAAAGATGAAATAGAGCCATGGGATCGAGTCTGCCTGACTTCAACATTATACACTGCTGCTTTCTCTTGGAAAAACAAAAATACCTCTCATCACAAACCAAAATAAATCCCCAAACGGAGGATTCAGACACAGCTTAAAAAAAAAAAAAATCACTGAAAAAATCAAACATGTACAAAACCCCAAAGGAAAGTTCATGAACTTCATTATATATAAACATAAAAATTCCATATGTCGAAGTGTCACAAAATAAAGTTCTGCAACAAGCCTAAAACACAATTTATCACCATTACTAGACATAGCTTCATGTCTTAATACACGGAGAGCAGACAGAAGTCTGTAAGACAGACAGTAACAAAAATGGGCAAAAAATGCAGACAATTCACAAAATGTAAAATGACAAACATCTGCAAACTAAATTAACAATAAAACATAATTTTTTGTGACTATGACAGGCACTCTGCACAGCAGTGCTGACTGGAATATAAATCAGGAAAACTTTATAGGAGAGAAGAAAAAACACAATAAAATTTATTCTTCTATAACCTCAGAGAGGAGTCCTAGGAAATGTCATTATCAAATACTATTATTTTAGTGTAATTTTTTAAAAGATTATTTATTTATTTATTTGACAGAGAGAGAGACACAGCGAGAGAGGGAACACAAGCAGGGGGAGTGGAAGAGGGAGAAGCAGGCTTCCTGCAGGGCAGGGAGCCTGATGTGGTGCTGGATCCCAGGACCCTGCGATCATGACCGGAGCCAAAGGCAGAAGCTTAACCACCCAGGTGTCCCACAAATATGATTATTTTAAAAAGCAATATTTCATTAGAATAAAAGAAGAGACTGAGGCTGGAGACTTTCTGTAGCCAAGTACTTTTCCTACCGGGATATTGGTGATGAGACATTTTTTTTTTTTAAGATTTTATCTTATTTATTTATTATCTTATTTATCTTATTTATTTGACACAGAGAGAGAGAGAGAGCATGGAAGGGAGGAGCAGAGGGAGAAGATGACTCTCTGCAGGGAGCCCGACGTGGGGCTCAATCCCAGGACCCTGAGATCACGACCAGAGCCGAAGGCAGACGTTTAACCAACTGAGCCACCCAGGCGACCCCAGTCGCCTTCTTAAGGCTATACCTAAACATCTATAAATACAAGAAGCCATTAGTTTACATAAAATTTCCGCTGACAAGTAAGAAAGGCCATTCTTTTCCACCAGTGAAGGCAAGGCCTTACCACAAGCACCGTTAGCATAAATGCAGCAGTCTCCTCAGGGCTTCCTTCTCTTCCCCTTTCCCATCCTTGTTATGGTTAACAAAGCACAAAAACATTCACACCAAGCAGCCCTGTGGCAGTTTTTCCTTCAGCACAGAAGTTCCTGACTTTGGTTACCCCATCCGTTAATGGCTGACAGAAGGTAGGTGGGCCTCCTAACCATGCGGTTGGCCACTAAGGAAAAACGCTGAAGGGTCTTAGAGAAAGTTCTTATACCCCTGCCTGTGAATCAACGCTAAAGAAATCGCCAGAATTGGAGCTGAGGTTAATCATGCAAGCTGACTGTAGACTTTTTTCATCTCTGAAAAATCAGAAACATTTGCGTCTAAATTTAAAAAACTGCTAGGAAATTAGAGCGTTCTTGTGGAATATATAAGCTTTCTTTGGCTCGCTTTTTTCTGGCTCTGAATGGGTCTCTGCCTTCTCTTGCCTTCAAAAGCTACCACTCACCGAGCATTTACACCTGTAACACGAATGCCTCGGACCCGAGCGGGCAGGTACAGAAGTGCACACACCCTCACATCTCCCTGCACGGCACCCATCAAAGTGCAAGTGGATCTGGGGAGGCCTGTGTCTCTACACCCGGGCCAACCGGGAAAGCTTAGAAAGCTGGGACTGGCTGGGTTGGGAAGAGAAGAGTGTGTCCGTGGGTTCCCTTTCTCAGGGCGGTAGGGGCGGGGGGGGGGGGGGGGGGGGGGGGGGGGGGGGGGGGGGTGAGGTCCGCCAACAATAGGCTGCTTTAGGGAAACGTGCTTCTCTCCTCTCGACTGCGCTGTTTCTGAGGATTGGTATTTGAGCTGTGCACGTCTTACTCACTACCCACTCCTGGCACGGGTAGATGGCAATCTCAGAGGAATTAAATAGGAGAGTTAAACATTACTTTTCACGGTTGGGTTAGATTTAAAGTGTCACAATGCAATCCTGAGGAAGGTGCTCAGGAGCCTGACCCTGGCTGAGAAACTCAGACTTCAGGAAATAGTTACTAGAAATAATATTTTGTAGAAACTGTCTGATGGGAACAGGGGATCAGAGGATATGGAAAGGGATTTTCCTAAAGCCCCGGAGTATTGTTTTGCCTGGGCAGGCCTGAGGAAAGGGGGCAGAGCTACTCACTGGAGAGTGTCTACCAGGGCCGTCCCCAGGTCAAGCCAGGAACTGGAGGAACCCCAGCACAGCCCGGGCAGGCCAAGAAAGTTTAGTTTCTTGTTGCGCTTTTTTGTTTGGGCATGATGGGAGACTCCTGCAAAAGTTCCCAGGTAGTTCCTGTGGCACACACTGTCTGCCACCCCCTTTAGCTAACACCCTTCAGCAAAGCTTGGGGCCTTATCTTAGGAGGCATAATGGCAACGCAGCCTGCTCGGGTGGCAGGGGACAATGCCCTTTCTCACATTTACTGCAAGAGGTCGACCCATGAGCGGCAGACTGCTGATGCTTAGGTTAGATCAGCAGCAGCAGCGATGGGATCCTCCTAAGAACTTTAATAAACTTCCTTTGATTCCTCACTTCACAAGTGAGGAAACTCATTTGTTGAGGCGCAGAGAGGTGACAGAACTTGCTTTAAGGCTCGCCGCTAGGAGTGGCTGAGCGGACATTCCAAGTCGGGTCTGTGGTTCCATAATCTGTGCCCCAAAGGTTGCCCCAGAGTTTCTCAATCCCACACGCCAAGTCCCCGAGGCGAATGAATCACACACATGCAGAGCTGCTGAGGGCCCAGCACCCATGGCAGCTTGGAGCGGGCCTCTTGCCTTTACCTCAGTGTGCCCGTAAAGCATGAACAATGTCTGCTCGTGCCAAGTGGGAAACGGGGAGAAGCTCTGCCTTCTGTCTTGGCAGCATTTGGCCCCTTGGCCAAGACCTCACAGTTCTCTGTTGATGGACTGGAGGGAGCCTTACCATTTCTGACCCTTGGGGTCTCTGGTCCTAGAGAGCCTCGGCCCTGCAGTTGCCCGGAGCCCACCTCGTCGAAACTCCACCATCCCTGGGGCGTCGGTGTTGAAGTTCCCGGACTGAGTTCTTCGGATCCTGTGTGGAGAGGAGTCCGTGGAGAGTGTCAGGGGGCAGCTGGGGGCACGCAGGCAGGGCACCAGTCCCTATGCAGGGCCATGCCAGCTGGACCCCGGACTCTCCATGGCACTGCTGCCCAGGGCCTCCCGGAGATCAAGGATCATGGCCTGTGACAGGTCCCCAAACCCAAGCCTCGATTCTCATTCTGCCTCTGGGATTTGGGGCACACCCTGTGGGGTCCAAGTGAGGAGTGATGCGGGGGAGGAGGCCCGTTTCTGCCCGGGGCCAGCAAGTCCTTATTCAGACACAGACTGACCCCTTGGAAGGAAGAAGGTGGTCTCATGCATTGTCTCTCCCAAAGTACATGTGGTGTAAGCTGCAGAGAATGTGCTTGGGGTTCGTGGGAGGGAGTGATGCCAGGAACGAAGGGCAGATAAGGCAACAGCTACATTTACTGTTCTTCTCCTCTGCGCCCTCAAAGAGAACTCCAATTCTTCCCTCTAATGGCCTTTCTGTTTCTAGTGCTGTTCCAACATCTAATTAAACAGGGGGCTATGTGGTTCTTTGCCCATTCTAGAAGAATTTTGATTCTAAGCAATGTAATTATGATTACCACCAACTTACTTTCCCCAGAACTTCCTGATACCTTTGGGGCTCCGTTTACCATCTGGGGTCAGGGGAGACTGGGGGCTTGAGTCAGTGCCCGAGGACGTGGATGAGAGATCGTTGGCCATGGCGGTGTCATCCCAACCACTTTCTGTGTCTCCTGAGATGGAAAGAATGGAATGATGTGTCAAGGACAGAAAGGAACATGACCTTCAAAACCTCGTTCCCAGGCCAGGACCATCCTTCAGTGGGGCTGGGGAAGAGTCTGCTCTGCCTGCTGGGCAGAATGTCACACCTCCTTCTCAGAAACCAGTGGGGGCTCAGGCACACTCCAGGCTCTCTCTCTCTGAGGACTGGCCAGGTTAGTGTTCCAAACTGGGGTGAGCTAATGTCTTCAAGTGCTAAAGGTATGGGGGTCCAAGTACTGGCAGGTAACTCCAACAAGGAGCTTCCTCCTTCCCCCAAGGGAGATGCAGGACTGCAGGCAGGAGGGGACGTGGCTGAATGTTCCAGAAGGGAGGGTGTCAGGGGAGGGACACAAGGGCATCTCACTCTCCACCTCACCTGGAAGGGTACAGTACCTAATACCGGGGCACTGACACTCCGGCCACGATCTCCAGCCAATCAAGAAGCAGAGAAGCCACATGAAGAAGCAAGAGAGGCCAAAGTCCAGCCCAACAGAGTTTTAGGGAAGCAAAGAAATAAACAGAAGAGTCATCGAGCAAGAGAGAAAAACTCAAACAGAAAGAAAAATAATCCCATGAGAAAAGAAGGGTGGGAACAGTGACTGAACTTGGCCCCCAGGGTCAGTGCATTGAGAGGAGGCCTAACGTGAGGGGATCAAATACTCTCGGGGCCACTCCCTGGCAGGCCGTGGCAGCCACACACGGGTAGGGAGAGGGAGGGAGAGCGGCAGGGGCTGACACACTGGGGCATACGCAGCCCCCATGTGAGCGCCAGGGCTCCCTCAGATCAGTCTAGAATGCCCTGAAGTTGTTGCGAGCCCAGAGTCTCAGGGTTACCAGGACAGACTATTTCAAGAGCTTGTCTGGAGTTCCTGCAGCCAGAGGCAGAACTGGCCAAAGGCAGAAACCAACCCATGGGCTAGCTCAGGGAACTTACAGGGATGAGGAGGAGAGGAGGGAGGGCTCTGCAGGGACTAGAACGTTCCCTCCTATGCTCCATTGACCTGTTGTTGTTGAGGACAGATGGCCTACTCTGCATGAAAAGCTGTGAAGACCTCCATGGTTGCAGGTCCTAAGCACCAAAAGGGCACCTGTGGATGGATATCCTTGCCCAGTGGCCACTCCATTTCCCTAAGGAGATACTTTCCCTTGGAAGAGTGCATAATATCATCTTACCAGTAATAGGGAGTCTGCAAGAGGAAGGCAGAGACAGGGGAGAGATCAGGATGACAGAGGAGGAGGGAGGGAGGGACAGGAAGGATGCACTCGGGGTCTAAGAGGGAAGGAACAGAGGAATATGGGAAAGACACGGAGGGCCAAGAGAGGAGGACTGGAAGAGGGCAAATGGAGGTGGAGTGACTGTGGAAAGAAAGGGAGGGCTCACAGCCTGGGTTTCTGGCACTCTACAGGGCTTACCAAAGGAAATAATGTACCCAGACAGGGAGCCATGGTATCTGCCAGGGAGGCCACCCAGAAGGACACCTCCTCCCGTCCACCCACCCCACCACCCCCAACTGTGGGCTGTGGCGGTGGGCGCGGGACTTTTGCAATAACCGAAAGTGGGGCCGCCACGCCTGGGGCCTGGACACTCACTCAGCCGCAACAGGCTGCTCCCTGCGGGGTCGGGCTGCGAGGCAGTGGGAGTCGACTTGGCAGCCTCTCCATTGGGCATCGCTTCTGAAAGCTTCCCAGGTAACGTGGGGTATTTGTGCTCCACCAGGAAAGGGCTGTCCTGTTGGAAGGAGACAGAGAGACGTGTTCAAGCAACTTTATGGCCTCAGACTCAAACCCAGTTAGGATATGTTTGGATGCACAGACAACTCAGCTTTCCAAGAGCCACGTGTCACTTAGCCCAACTCAAAGACCTTGCAAAGATCACTTAGTCCAGGAAAAGGGACCAGAGTTCTGAAAAAGAAACTTGCCCAAGGGCCACACAATGAGACAGGGACAGAGTCAGGCCCAAATCTGGGGCTCTTTGCAACTGACCCTAAACAGGAAACGGAAGTGTCTGGCAAAGGGGGGCTTTGCCCTTTGGCCGGATGCTTGGACTCGTGATGAATTAACAGCCACCAATGATCCTTTGTGCTCTTTGAATTAACAAACCTGAATTCTAGTAAAGGGTACAACTACTGCTTTGGTATATATATTTATGATACACGTCATATGTAAGTTACATTTATGTATCACGGTAACAGTTATTTTGAAAAACACCAGGTTAAGACCAAGTGAGAAGGGACGTACACACTGGGGAGGTGACAAGAGCAAACAGGCCGGGGGGGCGACATGCCACCCATTCCCTTAGGAACTTAGGATCCAGGTCTGCACAAGACTCAGCCCCAGTGCTATGGGCCTGTGCACACACCCTCGCCACAAAAAGAGTACCCAAGACAAAATCACATAAAGGGAAAAGAACTGCAATTAGCTGGTCAGGAGGGGCACAATGCAGCCAGAGAAAAACAAATATCACAGGATTTCACTCACATGTGGAATTTAAGAAATAAAACAAATGAACAAAGTGGAAAAGAGAAAAAAAAAACGGGATTTTCACTACAGAAAACAAATGAATGGACACCAGAGGGGAGGTGGGTGGGAGCAGATGAAATAGGTGATGGGGTCAAGAGTGCAGTTACCACGAAAAGCACTGAGTGATGTATAGAATTACTGAATCGCTCTGTTGTACACCTGAAACTAGTGTAACACTGTTAACCACACTGTAATTGTTTTTTTTTTTAAGAAAAAGGACATAATGGCCCCTAAAGCCACAAACCTAAGGGAAACCCAGTGAAATGCATTTGAATAAAGAGAGAAAATTCATTTCATTTTCCTTTACCAAGGAAATTGTGGATAACTTGATGGGGCCCAGAAGAAAAGTAATATAAAAGTTCTGATTTCCAAACGGACAAGTCGGGGAAGTAATGGAGACTTTAATGACTGAGACATCTCTTGAAGTTTCATTTAGTTAAAAGCCAGGTGTCCAACGAATTTCTGAATTCAGTGTGCTTATAAAATACGCATCCCTGAAATTGTTTGAAATCGATTCCTTCACTGAACATGGACTACCAACCCCTGTGAACGCGGACTACCAATCCCTATGAACAGGCTGGGAAAGGAGAGATGTGGGAAAAAAAAGGAGACTAAACTTCCAAGGAAGTCTGAAAGAACCAGCTGGTGAAGCAGAAATAATCAGATGGGGAGACTGCATGATTTTTAAGCTCATGACGACCCACGAGGCAGACACTGGACCTGGTCAGATCAACAGTTTGCAAATGCCAGTCCCTATGCCAGCTGCCCTACAGTCAACAGGACCCCTGCAAAGACAGAGTTTCCCAGGTTGCACCTGGTCCTGTGAATCTACCGCTCTGGGAGCCTACCCCAAGTGGTGGTATTTTTTTTTTTTAAGATTTTATTTATTTATTGTCAGAGAGAGAGAGAGCGCGCGTGCACAAGCAGGGGGAGCAGCAGGCAGAGGGAGAAGCAGGCTCCCCGCTGAGCAGGGAGCTCCATGCTGGACTCGACCCCAGGACCCTGGGATCAGGACCTGAGCTGAGGCAGATGCTCAACCGACTGAGCCACCCAGGTCCCAACTGTCTGTATTTTTAACAAGTGTTTCAGATTACTCTGATGCACAGTTAAAGCTGGAAGCACTGAGTGTGGGGAAGGCAATGTTTGAAAGGTTTAAGGATCTGTGACTCCAGGTTCCCCATGACACAAGAAATAGAGGAGTGGGGAAGGGCTCTCAAAACCAGATTTCCAGTTGCATCATCAACCATGCACCACCCCTCTCAAAGATAGGGAAGAGACCACTGAGGCCACCGATGTGGGCTGTCCGGGGTGCTCACTGGATGGGAAAGGGGACAGAAGCTGGTTGGGAAAGAGGACCTAACCCAAGCATGCGTGTCCCAGGCCCATAAGACAACAGAAAGAATCGAGGGTGACAGAAAGGGCTCTCAGCTCTGTTTAGCCAAGAACAACAGCTAGGAAGGAAGGACTCACAGCTGGAAAAGGTAAAGGTCAGGGCAGGACCCAGAAGGAACAGAAGAATGAAGCTGGTTGTGGGGGAATGGAAACCCCAGCTGCCTCACGTTAGAACAGAGAGGCAGCGTACCGGAGCCGGCGGGAACACAGGCTTTGTGTCAGATGGACTCAGACAAAGCGCTTTCCCTTCAGCCTCCCACAACCTGTTTCATCGTTTCTCAATGGGGAACAACTCCTGCCTCGGGCCGAGCACGCCAGGACAGCAGATAAGCACAGGTACAAGAAATATCACGTGCCCGGGGCCTGGAGAGACAGCAGGCTGTAGGAGCACAGTCTCTAGATCAAACCCCATCGAGAACATCGCGCTCACATGGGGGTCCCCGGCACAAGCCGGAGAAACCGGTGCTGACCCTAAGGAGGATGAGTGGGAACTTTAAAGGCTTGTGATCCACACACTGGAGAAGAGGATGTTCAGCTCAGAGGAGGGCATGAGGAGCAGTCAGGAGCAGAGTAGGCTGGTTCATTCCAGGGGCTCCAGAGGGAGAGCCAGGATCAGCGGGCACACGCTCTAGGGAAGTCCTGAAGGTGTATCTACTAGGGCTGGGAAAGATGTGATGAGCTCTCCAGCACAGAAAGCGAGGGCCAGACGTCAATGTTAGGGGATGCCCCGGTGGCTGAGTGTGCCCATGTTTAGCCCTGACACGTGAGCACAGAAAGGACGAAAGCTGTCCTGCTCCTCCGGCTGTGTGTGGGAACCCTAACCTTCCCCTTCCCAGCAATCAGATCCACAATGTTAAAGATGAGCTTTCCTGAGCCTGTAAAATGGAAGAGACCATAAGAAATCCCATCCCACAGACAACGAGATGAAATCACACTACACGGTGCACATAAGCCAGAAACGGGAAAGGAAGCGTTGTCTTTCCTCCTGTGCTCTTATCCCTTATGATTCACCTACTGCCCAGGCACAAAGCTGTAAGCTGCTCCGTGAAAACTCCAGCAGACAACCATGAGTGCATGATCGGGGCAGTTATCGTACCTTGGCTTCCGCCCCAGGGGAGAGCTGGTTCCCGTTGACACACTGTGCAGCAGCAAGAAGGGTTTCAATCATGTGCAGAGAGAGAGACCGGTGTTAAGTCACAAATGACAGCTCAGGACCACCTGCCTGCTTCCAGCTGCTAGGCTCATTCCCTCCCTCCCTCCCCATCTTTCTGTTAGGTAATCACCATCCACAGAGGAAACACAGGTCACTGTCCAACCTGTGGACAAGATGTTCTGGGCAGTTGCCAGCAATCTGACCAGGGAGAGCAAGAGGCACAGGACCACAGGGCCAGAGCCACTGAATGGGCCCGTGGCTCCTGCCAGCGTCAGTCTTCAGGGGTGTCCTTTGTAATTACCGGCGCCGGTACACTGCTCAGACCAAGGGATTGAACACAGCAGGGCTCCAGAAAGGTGCTCTCTCAGGAAAGGAGCCTGGTCTCCAGTGACTGTGCCCGAGAACCTGTGATCTACCCTCCAGCACCCGGGACACCAACATGGTCAAGGGCTAGCCTCGAATAAGGGGCACAAAGCCCTCCTCACATCTCTCTAGACTCTTAAAAAAGCTTCCTCTCCAATCTCCTAAATTATCCCGTAACTCACTCCTGGGCTCATCAACTTTATCCACGTTAGTTCCTCATTCAAAATCCCTGCAACAGAGGCCCAGGACTCAAGACCTTGACGGCTTGATCTGACTCGGGCTCTGAACTTACATCCTCCTGCTCCCCGCCATTTCCCAAAACCTGCCTGTGCTCACCTCCACATCTTGTCCATCAACTCCCTGCAACATGCCCTGGCCTCCCTCTGGGATGCCTTGGGCCACACCCGACTGGTTTTCTCAGAATGTTCATGGAATTCCTGCCTCCGCATCAGCTTCAGAAAGGCCTCTACAAGGGGGGACCTGTGTGTCCCAGCACTGCTGGGTAAGTAACTCAGGAGTTACAAGGGGCTGACCTTGGCCACAGGTTCACTTCTCAGGTCTTCTAGGCTACATGAGAGTTTTTTCTGAGCTCTGGAAAAACACAAAAGAAAGCGAACAAAGACACAGTTACTGGACAAGGTGGTGTGTCATTCATGCAGAGGACATACCAAGTGTTTTACCAGTAGTCTGTTAAGTGGGTTTAGGGTCAAGGTCAGGAAAAAGTCACTGTCTCATCACAACCACTACACAGGAGACTGGCCCATCTCAGGGAATAGCCTGGTCAGACAATGTGTTGTTGCGGGCATGAGAGCATCATTTAAATCCAAATCAAAAGGCCTTGACATTCCTTGAAAATACA
The DNA here is from genome assembly GCA_004024625.1 of Mellivora capensis. NCBI lineage: Eukaryota > Metazoa > Chordata > Mammalia > Carnivora > Mustelidae > Mellivora > Mellivora capensis. Next base: position 73,922 of record PISX010006131.1, read on the forward strand.
GAACACACTCAATTCTATTACATCAATGGGACCTAACTGGTCTATAGTCAGAAAGAAGACTCTGCAGAGTCAAAAGACAAGAGAGGTGCCGATATGGCCTCATCCGTGAGTCTAAGATGTAACCCCGGGAGGAAGGGGCTGTGCCACATTACAGTGGAGGTGAGCACATCAGCCAGCCACAGCTCCAGAGCATCACCTGCTAGGATCTTCCAAGCCTTTGCTCCAGCTCTGTCCTGACCAATCTGCTCAGTGGAATTTGCTTTTTCAGAGGTTATTTTGCAGAGAAGGGCACAAACTGTATAGAGAAGAGACCACGCCACCAGGGGTCACAAGAGTTACCTTGTAACAAGTCTCCTTGGCAGTTATGCTTCTCAGTTTATATGAGTAAAGCAAAATCTCTTAGTACATTGGTCTCCTGTGAGTCTGGTCAGTGTGAGTTAATCACTGTTGACTTTTTCCCAAGTGAACTCATATATAAACTAAATTTCTTATTGTGCAAAGTGACAACCAATTGCAGTCTTTGACACTGGCATTTTTCTCTAGGGCTAAAGGCTGAGGAAAACAATGGCCCTATAGAGAGTGGGGTCCAGAACGTAGGTGCTGGAGCCTCAGCACCATTCTGGGGAAACTTCCATCATACATACGGCCAATCTCCCCAGATGCCCTCACTGAATGACACCCTGGCAATGGAGCCTCTTTATCTCCATTACATGGGGCCTAACCTGGAACCATGTTCTAAATTGTTGACCTAGGGAGCTAGAAATAGGTTCATTTTAGAGGGAACTAGACCAGTGGCAGCCAGATGACCCCACAGGCCAGCCCATTCTAAGTTCATTGCCATGTGAAGCTTCCCCAAAGCAACAGAACCAACCTCCCTGTAGGAGAAATGGCTCTCCCTGCGAAGCCAGACTGTCACAGGGCTCTGGAACTCCTAAGAGCAGGAAGGTCTTTCAAGAGGGGACTGTTAAAAATGAGACCTATGGGGCGCCTGGGTGGCTCAGTGGGTTAAGGCCTCTGCCTTCGGCTCAGGTCATGGTCTCAGGGTCCTGGGATCGAGCACCGCATCAGGCTCTCTGCTCAGCAGAGAGCCTGCTTCCTCCTCTCTCTCTGCCTACTTGTAATCTCTGTCTGTCAAATAAATAAATAAATAAATAAATAAAAATCTTGAAAAAAAAATGAGACCTACAACACGAGATGCTCTCAGCCCTGAGGAATTGCTGATGGGCACAGATGACCTATAGCCACATCTCCTTTGAGGCTCCAACCCCTGGCCAGGTCTTTTCTCAGTGACAATGGCCCAGACCCTTAGCCCATGGGAAAGGAAGCTCATCCGTGGCTAGGGGAGGTAGGTACATTTGTGACTGTTCCATGGCCACAGTGTGGCCACTGTCAGGGCCTGGAGCACTGCTCAGTGGAAGAACAGGTGTGCCTAGGATCTGTGGCTGTGCTCACCATGCATAGCCAATCCCTGCCACGCAGGAGCCCCAAGGGTGGGCTGAGTGCACAGCAGCTCTGGGAACATGGTCAGGACCCCTACCTGGTTTCCAATGATTTCTGTGGTAGTGGAGGCGGCCCCACGGCGGGAGAGCTACACCTTGGAGGCATCTGCACAAGAAACAGAAGTCACTGTAGGGGACACTTAATGTGTGGAGACCACCTACCATCCCTTCTCCTCCTTTGGACAACTCCCCTTGAGGAGTCCCACTTCCTCCCCTAGGTACAGCCATATTGGCTGTGTTGATTCAGGTGCCTTGCTCTTTCAGGACGCCCAGGAGGAAGGAGTACTGGAAACCCAGGCCAACCTGCTCTTCCTCCCCAGACCTGCCCCCATATCCCTGCAGGAGAGTCCTGACACCTGAACCCCTGGGGACCCTTGCCACTCCTGCCCTCTCTGAGCTGGGTTCTTTAGCTTTTTCTTTCTTGCAGGAAGCCACCATGCACCCTTTCAGAAACATGCCTTGTTGGTGTAGATTAGCCAGAGTTGATGTCTGGTGCTTGCAACGAGAAGCCCTAGAGCGGACCTATGCACTTAACAAACGTGAGCCACCTCCACGGCCTGCGGGGCCCCGTGCTGGGTGTGGGGTAAGTGCCCCCCACAGCAAACAGGCAGACAGCTGAGATAAAAGATCAGCGCAGACGTTCTTATAATCATGACACCTCTAACGCAGCAGAGGGATGGATGGGAGGAAGGGAAACTTCAGAAGAGGGCTTCAGAGGAGAGAACACTTGAGAAATGAGAGTGGGCTTAGTGAGAAGTCAAAAAGGGAAGAGAATTACAGGTAGACCGAACATGAGCTAAAGGTGGCATCTAAGGAGGACACAGTTTGACGTTTTCACTGCTGTACTAAGTGCAAAGATTACCTTTTCTCTAGAGCCCGGTAAGTACCTTTTTGATCTAATAAACATGCGTCCACTTCCAGGTTCTGCCATCTGGCTGCTGTGTGACCTAAATCAGATTAATTACCCTCTCTGAGCCTCAGCTTCACAATAAAGTAAGAATCCCAGCTGGTGTCATTAGAAGAAATAAGGTGAGAGCCGTGTACAGAGCTCATCGCAGTAACCACACACTGGTACTGGGCATCAATCGCTGCTTCTGTATGATTGCCAACAATCTGGAATGTTTGTCTGACTTGATAACTGGGTCACCTGGTAACATCTGAGTTCCTCCCTTAATTAAAAGAGTTGAGCTAGACCCCTAAGATCCTCTTTAGTTTGGCCATTCTAGAGTTTCATGAGCTTTTTACGCCCCGAGCCGAAGCCCTTTCTCTCCTTGAGATCTGGATCTATGAGTATATATGCTTATTTGTATCTAGTCTGAATGTGGGGAGATTTGTATAGGACAAAGAAAACCTGTCTGCTGGTTAGAGCGGCTGGAGGGGGTTTCTGAAATAGGAACGGATCCCTGCAGTAGCTGCAGTTATTCCCCTCCATGAGCAAGGCACACTCATCCATTCGACAACCATCTGCATTCTCCTGGGCATCGGGCACTATTACAGACACTGGACAAAGCGGGGGAGAGAAAACCAAACCACCCTCGGCCTCTGCTTATACCCCAGAGAGGAAAGACAAAAGAAACAAGGAACTGGATTGACAGTTCCTATCCTTCCAAGTCCAGCGTCCATGATGTCAACCCTCCCAGTCAGGACACAGGCCAGCGCCTGGGCCCCTACCCACCCTTGGTACTCTCCCCAGGGCCTTGGGAGCCACTCCATCCATTTAATTTTTCACCTGTCAAGATTTATACCTGACAGGTACCTGACTAGATCATCCCCCAAGCTCTGCTCCCAGGGCCTGCCAAAACCCCCATCATGGATGAAACATAGCACCTCTGGTTTAAAGAATTCTTCAGGGCCTTTATTCCACTTTCTGAAACTTCCCTCCAGTTCTTCTTCATTGATTAAGAGAGTTCTTTCCGAAGGCCCTGGAAACATTAATGCAGAAGGGGGATCACTACTGTGGGAGTTATTTAGAAACCCATAATTAACACAAAATTCTAACAGTCTTTCTCCTTCATTAAGAAAGCCTAAGGAGGGGCGCCTTGGATGGCTCAGTGGGTTAAGCCTCTGCCTTTGGTTCAGGTCATGATCTCAGGGTCCTGGGATTGAGCCCCCGCATTGGGCTCTCTGCTCAGGAGGGAGCCTGCTTCCCGCCATCCCACTCCCCACCCCCCAACTGCCTCCCTCTCTGCCTGCTTGTGGTCTCTCTCTCTGTCAAATAAATAAATAAAATCTTTAAAAAAAAATTAAAAAAAAAAAAAAAAAAGAAAGCCTAAGGAATACATAAAGGTACATTAAGAGTGTGACTCAGACTCTTCAGGGCATCTGAAGATGGATTGTCATGAGGGTCATCTCAAGGGCAAAGCTCATGTATGGAACATAGAGAAACCCCTAGGGCTCCTCCCCAACCTTCTCACTCCTTGGCCACAGGCAGTCAGGCTCTGACTTGACCCCAACTACCAAAGAAGAGGGAAAACAGGGAGGCAATGTGTGTGCAGACCCAGCAGAAGCTCAGCCAGAATGAGAGGTCTCTGAATGCCCTCGGAGCAGCCCCCTTCTCTGAAGTAGCTGCTTTCCTGGGACTGTGATAGGAGCCCAGGTCAGCGGCACGAAGGGTAAGGCAGGCAGCCTGGCCTACAGCCCGCGGTGCTCAGATGAGCACTAATGCTGCCTGGGAGGTGCGTTCACCCTGGGCAGCAAATATGAAACAGAGACAGCCTTCCCTGCCCTGTGCCTCCCTACAGGAACCCAGGCACCCAGGGACTTAAAGAAGGCTCCCCGAGGCAATCTACTTGGGGAGCTTTTAGATTCCTCTGGAGGTGGGCAAGCTCTAATCCCCTAAGAGGGTACCGAACTAATTTTTGGTCCAGGTCTGACTGCACTCACTGCCCCTAAGGGATATTCTGGAAAGACACACAGCCGATCTCCAAGAATGGGGATTCCCAAGGGCTTGCACTGATGGCTTTATTTTCTTGATGACCTGCTTAGTCCTTGGGAGCTCTGGACTACCATCAGACATAGTTTCTAGAAAACAACAGCTGCCGATTTCCCACCATTCAGGACAGGCTAACCAGCTCCATTCTCTAGCAGAGGATCTTCTCCAAATGAAGACGAAGATCCTTCTGGCAAAATGCCCCTGGGTTTAACCCAGTTGATGAAATACCTCTGGGAGAAAAGGGCAGAGCCCTCCTTGCCCTCACCTTGTGTTGCCATCATCATCTCCTTCGTCCTTCGGTACTGGTTTAGCAGCCCCGTGAGCTCCTCTATCCGACGGTCCTATCACAGTGGGAGAGTAGACTATACGTGAACACCACCACTGGCCCCTCCAAAGACTTCATGGGTGGGGGGCCCACATGGGGAGGACACATGGAGAAGAGATGCCACAGGGAACCTAAGGAATGCTTGAATGGGAAGCTCAGCATCCAGCCTCCTTCCCACAGAGCCTGGGTTCTCAGTGCTCTGGTAGGCGGCTCCCAACATTCTTGCCTCTGCCCAAAGGCAAGAGTTCAATCTCTAGCCATAAAACAGTCCTTCTAGGGGCTTAAACATTTCCCGATCAGAAAAATGACTATCTCCCCTCCTGAGGCAGTCTTAGAAATCTGTCTCCTAGTTCAACTATTGTCCTCTGTAGCTACATGCAGAGAAAGATTAAAATAAAGCTGGTGTGTTTATCCCCAATTGCCTCACCTGTTCCTGGGAAGTCCGAGATTCCGTGTACAACAGACGAAGTCTCCCAGAGGAGATCATTTCTTTCTGCAAAGGTCTGGGGGCTTGGGAAGCCACACAGATTCTGGCCCTAGACGGACTTGGGGGGTGAACTCTGGATACACTACCTACTGTGACCTGACAAGACTCAAGTGCTCTGAATCTCAGTGTCCTTATCAGGGTCCTCAGTGCAGGGTTATGATCCTCAGAGCTGACGTCCATCCCAGGGAGGCGCTCTCTACTTACAGAGGGGCTTCCTCTAGGATTATACAGGGACCAGATGTGAAGGACAGAAGGTGGGGGTTAGCACATGGCATGCTGCCCAGTGTCTCTGCAACGAGTCTCCACCAGTGTACAGAGCAGACTAGTGTCTAAGCGGAAGCCCAAGCAGTTATGAAACTGGCAATAACCACAGCGATATTTCTTCCCCCACACCTACATGAACAGGTACCACTTTAATCTGCCTCTGGGAGATTTCACTTAGGCCAAGTTCCCGGGCATTAAGGGCCAAAACAGGTGGCTGAGGCTCAGTCTCTAAGAGGCAGAAGCCATTCTCCTGACATATCCCTGGGTCAGCAGCCTAATGGGCATGACCCTGTCCAGAATATCAGAGACCAGTAGGGACCAAACAGCCAGAGCTGAGGAAGGAGAGGGCTGCCTGCCCAACCGCCATCTTACCTTATCTTCGTTGGCAACAAGCAAAGTTTCCATCCCCATTTTCAGACGTTGAATTTCTTGGTCTAAAAGAATTCAGGTGTGGGAAGAATTATGTAAACACAGACAGCCATCCCCACATGCTAACCTGCTGATACTTTCCTTGTGAATCAACCGCACACGGGATCTTCTACTTCTTTAAAAGCCTGTGACGATGTCTGGCATAGTCAGTCTCATTAAACATTTGTTGGACTACTAAATGAATGAACGAGCCTAGTATTTTATCTTCTCTTTACAGACGTTAGTGGGGAAAAATCTAAATGCCATTTACTCAAAGGTGACACAGAAGAACCCCCAAATCTTTCAAAATCAACATCTCAGAAGAATACATACATTTATTGCTGATTACCTGAGTGGGCTAACTAGTTTTAGAGAAAATCCTATAGTTCCATGGACTGTAGCAAAGGCGAATTTAAAATAAGAAGAAGAAAAAAAGAGCTCACAGCTGAATGAAGATGAGAAAAAAATGATTATGTAAAAGAGCTGGGGACTTGGCTTAATTTAAAATGGTATAGTCAGAATTGACTAACAAATGTTTAGACACATCTATATATTCAAACAAACTATACTGTTAAGGAAAACTATCTCATTTCATAAGCCTACAGAATTTCCCCGTGTGCCTCTGTGTGGATCACCCATGGCCTGCTCTCCCTCTGGGCCTAACAGTGACTCTTGATTTCTTTCCCACCTGGTCTGGAGAGCCAAAGGCCAGTGCCTAAAGGAGCTGGAGGTTACTCTGCTAAATATTTAGGCCTAGGGATTGTCACATAGTCAGGAGTTCCAAAACAAGGACCTGTCCCCATTCCTAAACTGATTACTGCAAAAGGAACAGGGATGACTATGTAAGCAAAGCAAGGAGACGAGGGAACTAAAGTACAGGCATCCCACTTGCAACAAGAACAGGAAGAGTAAATTTATGGGCTTTGTGTACATAGTCATAGGGATTCATTTTCAGTGCCTGCCCACTATCTTGGGCTCTTGGCAGCTGAAGACCAACTCTGCAGCTCCACTTGTGGGAGGAGGGCGGTAAGCCCCATATGAAGACTGGCAAACCTCACTGCTTTGGGCAGAACCCAACCCGTGCAGCAAATGACAAAAGGACCAGCTTCAAGAGTTACCTGATGACGGACTAGAAGACCTGGACTGCAGAGAAGCATAGGGTGGCGGGGGAAGGCTGCCTGGCCTCAAGTCAGGGCTCAGCATTCTATGTAGGTCAAGCATCACAGAGAAGCTAGGATATCTTAGGGGGCCCCAGTCTCCACCCCGAGCCTTGGCAGGTAGGGGACATGCTCAAAGACTTGGGAAGACACTGAGAAAGGCTGGGGGAGGGATGAACATATGGGTCACCAATTTTCTTCTCCAGCCCGAGTCTTGGTTTCAGGGCTATGTGGCTTCCCCCCATCCCCCAAGCCAGGGACCCAGCAGTGGGGCCAATTCCCAAGGCTACGGGGGATCGTCCAGCATCGTTCTGCAACCTGGTGGTGGGAGGAGAAGTCAGGAGGTGTGTGATCATTCTGTACTCCAAGTGGACAGCTATAAACACTCAATAGGTGTGAATAAGGGGATCTGAGGATTCATCCTCTCGTTTTAATCAGCGGACTTGAGCTTATCAAGGTCCACTCACCACGCTTCCACTCACTCAGGATTTCTTAGGAGCCTACCACGGCTGAATGCTATGTGCAGCTCTGTGGATCCAGTCTTAAAGAGAACAGACACAGACCTGGCCCCACAGCGAGGACCACAGTCTACACGGGACTTCCCCAGTGCAGCCCTGATACATTTAAGTGCTAGGATGGAAGTTAGAGAAAAATAGGACTGGAGGTGGGGGCGCTCTTCGTTAAGGTAGGGTGGCCAGAATAGGTCTGAGGGGTAACAGTGAGTTGAGATCTATAGGATGAGAATTAACTGCTTTGTTTCTGTGCCCTCAGGGCCTGGTATAAGTATCAGGCAGGTATCTACAAGTGAATCACTAAAGTCTCCCCTGGGGGGAGGACACAAAGGAAGTCCTTCCAGTCAAGTGAAGGAAGAGGTCCAGGGGGGATGCACAGAGCTTTGTGATCAGACTACACATGAGAAGTTCGCAGCCGTGAGTCCAAAACAGAGCTGTGCTTTACAGGCCCGTTTGCCCGCACACTCATCTGTTCGCTTGGACATGTTTGCATGCATACAGGCACACACAGCAAGCCTACTCACACAGGCACACACACACACACTCACACACACACGTGTCCAGGGCCCAGGGGCAACCACGTCCTATCACGGTCCAGCGGTTACCTTTCTCTGCATGGTCACTGTGGAGGGCCGCAGTCCGGGAGAGCTGGCTGTGCAGACGCTCGATTTCGGCAGCCTTCAGGGCCACCTGCTCTTGCAGCTGGGCCACCTCAGCCTGAAAGAGCAACAGAAGGTCCCCGGGAGCTCAGAGGGACAACCAGACTGTGATGGAGTGCCTCAAGCCTTTCACCGCCCAGGACCCATGGGTCCTAGAGTCTGCAGGGCAATCAGGGACAGAAGCGGCAGAGGTGAGCAGTTAGGGGCGCTTACTGCCCTCCCTGCAAGGGGGCGCTCTGCCCGCTGAACTCATTCTTCCCAGCCCATTCGGCCCTGCCCACAGCTCGGGCTGGTCCCCTGCATCCTTCCACTGGACCAGGTGGCCCAGTCACCACAGAGGCCTGATGAGCTGGGATGGTGTGCCGTGGGAGAGCTACTGATGGACAGTCTCCTTCTGGCTGTCGTCTTCCTTCTCCCCAGAGAGTCACACAAAGCCATGATATACACCACTGTGACAAGTGCACACAGGTTCCATTTTCCCAGTTCATCCAGGAAGTACAGTGGAAATCAAACCACTACTGGTAGACAAAGAGTAAGCCAAGGGTTCCTCCTGCAAGTACTCTCCCACCCGTCAGGCATAGCCACGGCCTCTGCCCAGGCTCCAGGCACCCGCACACACTCACGCACATGTCCAGACATACAAGCATTCAGGTGCACTGAGCAGATACACTGTGGCAAATAAAGCAGGTAAGCACAACCACAAGCCCGCATACACACATTCATACCCACACATACATGGACCATTGTACTGGGCAGTTCCCACATCTCTACTAAGCAGAGCAGGTTAAATTTCACACATAACAGTAGGTGTGATTGTTCATGCCTTCCCATACTCATGAGAACATCAGAACAGTGTCGGTCCCATCCCACGGGACACACTGGCTTTGGAGCCACACCTGGATTCTCTCATTTCCTAGTTGGGTGACCTTAGGAAAGTTAACCTTTCCGAGTCTTGCCTCATATATAAAATGGGGAAAACAGCATTTACCTCATAGGGCAGTGGTGAGGATTAAGTAAGATAATGGTCACAGACAACCTAGCCTCATGCTTGGTAGACAGTAAGTGCTCAATAAATGCTGCCACTGTGGCTCCTCTCATCATAATCCTTCCCTTGTGGATAATCAGCTAGTTCTCTGAGCATCAAACCAGACAAAGAAAGGGGGTGAGGACTAACTCTAGAGCCAGTCAACACACAGTGGAGCCCAGTCCTTTGGCTATCTCTCCCCGGGGGGAGCCCAATCACATCCCTGCCATGCCTCAAGGTCATGGAATGGGCCGTCCTTTCCCACAGGGGCCGGCGTTAACCTTCAAACAATTTCAAGGAACCAGATGAACCCTGAGCCTGCTGGTGGCTCCTCTGCCCCACAGGCCTGTGTTCAGTCTCAGGACACACTGGTGGAGTGCCCACTCTGCCTAGGCCTCCGTGCTTGCTGACTACTCACGTCAGGCCTCACTCGCTCCTCACAGGAAACCATGGGAGGAAGTAATATCCCCGTGTGTTGCTTCTGGGGAGACATCAGGACCGGTACCCGGGACACAAACCCCACCCACTCCCAAGCCAGCTGCTATCCACTGTGGAGTTAACAGCACAGGTGAAGGTCGCTATTACAGGGTGAGGGCTCCCTGAGCCCACCTCAGGGTCCCTGAATAAACCTTCCCTGATATCCCCCCAAAGGGAAAGAGATGACCATGTTGGGGGGAGGATCTCCTTACTTGAAATTGTCCTATGGAGCACTGCCCGTCTGCTCTGTGGTACTGACCCACAGAGGCCAGACAGCCAAGCATCACTATGTCAAACTGCTTGCTGAGACCCACAGCTTTCCCTGGCTCACTGAGGGCCTCACTGCCCATGGCTGACCACTACCAGCGTCCATGGCTTTCAAAAACCCTAGCCTTGAGACCTGCAGTCCAAACTCCTCTCACTTCTACAAGGACCATACTATTCTTAGGAGATCGTCTCCTAACCCCTTTTGTACCTCCTACAACCATTTTCCCCTTTCTCTGCAGTCGGAGTGAGAGCTGGTCTCTGTCAGCAATCTGGATGCCCAGTGCTTGTCTGCAGGAGCCACGATGGACGTCAGTGACACAAGCCCATGGAGGCAGAGCCCAGCACCTGGCACAGGAAGGTCTCTTCTCTCTGAGGCCTGCCTCTGGGTGAGGTCACCTACCGAAAACCCTATAGACTAAGTGCCTGGGCCAAACCTCCCTTGTGTCAAATTCCACAGAATGGGCCAGAAATGACAAGTGTCCCCACAGCTGGGGACCCTAGTCTACAACAGCCCACTCTCTACCTGACCACAAGGGCAAAGGATGTTCCTGCCACAGCCACCGAGGCTGCAGCTGTGTGGCAAGAGGTCCAAGGCGAAGGCACGCACACTGGCGCCGGGAGGGGGTTGCCCCAGCTCCCTGCAGGTGTGCGGCCTGGTTAAACCCAGGGAGCAGGCCCTGCTGCTGCTGCACTGGAAAAATGAATGGCCTACAGGGACTGACACGTTATATGCAGAAAACTGAAGAGAACTTTCAAGAAGAGTACAGCTTTTTACTGTAGGGAATTGGATTTTATAGGGAAAAGAGTATGGTTTTTGGAAAGACACAGATCCAGACCGGAACCTCGCCTTGGCCACTCTGGGCCTTGGCTTTCTTACCACTAAAATGAGGACAGTAAATCCACAGACCTCACTACCTTATTTCATAGATCAAATGAGAAAAGGTGGGCAAAGGGTTTGATGCCTTCTGGCATGCAGTAGGTGCCCAAACCTGGGAGTTACCAAATAACCCATCATATCTCAAAGGGTTATATGCCAAGGCAAAGAGCTTAGGTGACCAAAAAAGAGTTATTTGGTCTTATAGTAGGTGTTGTGTATAACTCTGGAGGCTTCCCTGAGACAGGACTTGCCTGAGTGGAGCCCTGTGACAATAGGTTCTGGGCTCTTTGAGAAAATGACTGAAGCACCGTACACACAAAGTTCCCCTTAGATAAAAACAGGGCTGTAGATAAGCAGGTTCGGATTGCCTATGGTTTGCGACTGACTTGGTAAGATGTTGGGAAAGTTCCTAACTGCTCTGTGCCTCGGCCTCCTCATCCATACAGTGGTGAGGAAAATAATTTCATACAACACGTGATACAGACATCAATATCACGTTCAGAGTTCTAATAGCAGGACATGCATTGTATATAAGTGGTCAACACTAGAAACTGAGACACAGAGAGAGAGAGAGAGACCCCCCAAAAGAGAAATTCCTAGAACGAAATATTACAAATGGTAGCTCCTAGGGGCGGGGGAGTGATCTTTATTCATTTTTTATGGCTTAAAAAGCCCCTATAATAAGTACTTTTTTTAAATCATTAAAAGTTAACTTATAGAAAAAAATAAAATTACAAACTAGAAGTGAAGAAAATTCTTAAGGATTTTTTAAAACCCTAGTAAGAAGTAAACATGTCAATCTGGCTAACACCTCTGGGTGGCGCTGCAGAGACCTTAGTGAAATAGAGGGTGCATTCAGAAGCTCCCTTACCCAGGAATGATGCTCCAGGTCTGTTCCCTTCCCCCGCCCCCCCAGGGTAGCCTAGCTCCCTAGTTTAACAGAAGCATGATTTAGTTAAGACAATCGTCAAAGTGTATTTATATAGATAAAATATGCATTTGAGGCTAAAAATACAGCATGCCTATTTTAAAAACATTATTTAAAAACATCATTAAAGGGACTGCTACATTTAATACAATGCAGCCCCTATTAACATTGGCGTTCATCTGCCTTAAGACTTCTCACTTGCTCACAGCCCCTTCCCGGTCCCACGTCAGCCTAGGGGTGCTACAGGACACAGCAAGAGGAAGGAGACTCAGCTGCTCCAGCAGCACCTAATCCCAGGGTGCTTTCCCTTTAAAAATAGGGAGTTGAGGGAAATTGGGGCGGGGGATGAACCATGAGAGACTATGGACTCTGAAAAACAACCTGAGGGTTTTGAAGGGGCAGGGGGTGGGAGGTTGGGGGAGCCAGGTGGTGGGTATTATGGAGGGCACGCATTGCATGGAGCACTGGGTGTGGTTTAAAACTATGAATTCTGTTACGCTGAAAAGAAATGAAATAAAAAAAAATGACTGCCAAAAAAAAAAAAATAGCCTTCTGGATCTTCTGTCTGCGTGGGTGCACAGTAGGGTCAATCTGCGTGTTTCCAGCTCAGGCTATTGCAAACCCTGAGCCCAAACACAGACCCTCCCAGTGGCCCTCAGTGACTCTCCAAAAGCATCAGTAACTGCTTCGTACCTTAGTGGCCTTCAGCTTCCACTCATACTGATTCCGTTCATTCTCCAATTCTTCCACCTTGATTTTGAGGTGCCTGAGCTCTTGCAGTAACTCCTGGAGGGATAAGGGGGAAAGACAGAGTTCTGATGGTGACAGAGCATGATGGCCCCTGGATCGAGAACCCTGGGTAGGCTCATGCACAGGATGCCAGGGGCAGGAGCTCCTGCATCATGCTCCGCGCAGCAGCTCGAGTCTTGAACCATGGTCCTGTTCCGGGAAAAGCTGTTTGGGCCATTAGAAAACAGAAGCCAGGGAGTTTTAGGCACAGGAAGAGAAAACGTTCTTATTTTTAGAACCTGTTCTGATCCATGTCCTCTGCAGGGTGTGCCCAGATCATGCCCAAGTGTGTGGGGGCGAGGACAGGTAGGATATGGGAGCGAGAGCAACACAGATGCAAAAATGAGGCAGCTTCTTGCAGACAAAGTAGCTGAAAGCAGGCCAGGTGGGAGCATCCCTCTGTGCTGGGGGGTCGAGGAACCTGGAGAGGGCAGTGTGATCCTGGAAGGCTCCAGAGAGGAAGGTACAACCAGCAGGACAGAAGACACTAAGAGGCCAAATGCCAAATATAGTGCCAGTCTGAGTGTTCCTGGGCAGGGCGTTGGGTCCACTTGAGAGGAGGGAGGGAGAAGGCAACCCAGCAGAGGGAGGACGCAGGAGGCAGACAGGGGGATGCGATGTTGGACTGGGGCAGAGGATGGTGGCATGCAGTGGGAGGTGAGGCCAGAGAGATAAGGTGGGGCCCTACTGGAAGGGCTTTGGATGAGGATATAAGGAGCTCAGATATAAGGAGCCATTCTTTGTCCAGTAAGGAGCCACTGAAGGTTGCTGAACGAGGAAGGGATCATCGAACAACTTGCCCTTGGTGAGTCAGGTTTGTTTCTTCTGACTACAGGGCCCTTGCTCTCTAAACTACCCCTTTAGCAAAGATGACGCCGCTAAGCTCCCTTGTCCCAAACCGAGGCTTCTTTAACAGTGGATTGGTCCTGCTGACTGGTTCCTATCTCACTTCCAGACTTTCTGATCTCCAGATTCTCAGAGACTCCCTACTCAACAATTCTACGCAGGCATCTCACGATGGTCGTAGCCTGAGTGGAACACTCCATTCCCCCTTGTAGACATTCCTGTTCCACGAAACTCCATCTCCGTGCACCTACTCCCTGTGCCAGAAACCCGGGGCCCATTCCTGGCACCTCACTCTCCCCCAAGATGGGGAGACACAGACATCCCCAAGCCTTGCGAATTCCACCTCCAGGGAAAGGAGTCTCTCCTTTCTCCCCAGCTCGGCCACCACTACTCTGACCTAGCAGCTCGTGTCCACAGCCTGGGCAGTGTCAGCAGGGCCTGCTCCTCCGTCACCTTGCCCTTCCTGAAGGCCCTGACCCCCACGGCATCCAGGGGAACAATACCATCAAAGCATGCCTCTGGTCCTGGCATTCCCTCGAAACTCCTAAGCTCCTCAAAACTCCTAGGCTGCCCAGCCTGACCCGGCGCCAGGCCTGCCCTTGATATTATCCTCGCCTCTCTCCCTGGGCAGGCAATAGCCATATTGGCCACTTTGTAGTTCCCCTTTCGACGTGGCCCTTCACACACACCGCTCCCTCTTGTCTGCAGCCGTTAATTCCCGCCGATCCTCAGGGATCCGAGGCCAAGCTATGGCGACCTCCCCCCTTCTTCAGGCCCCCTTATTACACTCCCATGGGGCACCCTGGAGTTCTCCTTCATCATCTGCAATCAGACATTTACTGGTATGATTGCAAACAGCTAGTATTCCCCCCCACGCTGTGAACTTCGGGAGGGGCTTGGCGAACTCCAAGTCTGAGTCGCTGCCTTGTGGCACACAGGTGTGCCTTACCTCCTGATAACGAACATGTGAAATTCAATTCAGCATTTAACCAGCCTGGAGCTGAGACAGTCCGCCAAAACGTTACACTGCTTACTCTTGAATTTTGTAGGGTAATTCATTAAGATTTCCTCAAAGCTAAGGAAAACATTTGTTGATGCCCTTTTTAAAAAGATGCCTTCCAGGCAAAGACGACCTGCATCCATCACCTGCGGCATTAGACTTAAAGGCCTGGTGGGACAGGTGGCTTATCGGGGATGGTTCTGGGAGCACATTTCTGGCCCTGCCTGAGAGGCCCACAGACAGCATGATGCAGCCAGGCTCCGGTGACCTCTTTGGCACAACCTTCTCTTTCTAGGTTGTCTGCTGCCCATCAGCGGCTATAAGCACTGGTGTGAATTTTAGCCTCTTTCAGCCGTCTTCCTGGGGTGACCCACTCAACACGGGGCATACCCAGTACCTTCTCAGCACTTCCCTATACAAATCCACACTTATATCTGGACTCTCATTTTTTCTCCCTCTTATCATTTATTTAATGTAGGAAGAAATCTCCCCCCAACCTCACCTGCTGCCCCCCAGCCCGCCCCCAAGCTTCTCCCCTCATGCCTGAGTCTGGGTAAAGTTTCCACATGTTCCATGGTTGAGTATGGACTGTGGTAACTACAGAGCTGAGGCAGACCCTCTGCCGTGCTCATGGCTGCTGTGACCCTGACCTTCCCTCAGACTTTCCAGTCCTCTTTGACAGCAGACTTTTGAGGCCCAGGTCATCTCCACGCAGCTTCCATCACCAGGCCCAGCTAGGACACACAGGACACCGTCCCACTAGTACAAGGGGCCAAGTCCGGGACACCAGTCAGATACATCCCACAGGGCCCAGAGTTTGTGAAACCCCTTTCCTAGACATTCAGATGATGACCTCACTGTCATAGCAAATGGAAACTTGTGTTCTATTTTCTCACCAGGGATCAACTTGTTTAAAAATAAACTTGAAAGAATTATTTCATGATGCTGTTATTTTCTTAAAAAAAAAAAAAAAATCCTGGGGCGCCTGGGTGGCTCAGTTGGTTAAACGACTGTCTTCAGCTCAAGTCATGATCCTGCCGTCCTGGCATTAAGCCCTGCATCGGGCTTCCTGCTCAGCGGGGGCCTGCTTCTCCCTCTGACTCCCCTTCAACGCCCAGCTTGTGTGTGTGTGTGTGCACACTCTCTCTCTCTCAAATAAATAAATAAATAAATAAAATCTTAAAGAAAAGAAATCCATGAAATGGAACTTTAATCAACCTTCCAGCCCAGGAGTGTCTGAATCACACCTGGGAAGGGGACTCCGGAGGCTTCCTGTTTCGTGAATGCCCCATCCCTCAGAGCACCTGACACACCTCACTCCCAGCCCTGAGGAAGACGAGGGCCACCACCCACTGGAGAGCGGACCTCACCTGCTCTGACCCTGCTCAGTGAGGGTCCCAGAGCTCAGCCCAGAGGGAACAACAGAGCCATGTTAAGCCACTGCACGCACCTGTGGTTAGGAGAAACCCCAGCCCCTCCCCCTGTGAAATGCCCGCACACGCATGCTGATATACTTAGGTGTGGTTCCTACAGGTGACCCCTCCCAACAGGCGCAGTCCTGGCTGCAGGCCGGGGGCTTGGCGGTGCCATCCTCGGGCGCCACCTCGTCAGGGACACCCCTCCCGAGTGAGAGGCGCTCCTGGATCTGCCTGTGGATGTCCAGCTGCAGACTACACATCTGCTCCTGCAGCTCACTGATCACATTCAGAACTGACTGCAGGAAGGAAGAGAAAGGAGAAGACACACTCAGGGCCAGTCAGCTCTCAGACGCAAAGCTCCTCGCGAGAGCCACCCAGAAAGAAGGCAGCAGGCAGATGGGGAGCAGCAGGCGGCCTCCAGGGGTGACCACCCACTTCCTTCACAGGAACCAAAAGATGCGGCATTTTCCCAGAGACCCATGCCACAGCCAGGGCTGTCTTACAACTTGAACAAACCCCCAGCAGCTCCACAGTGCCACACAGCAGCAGTGGGGGGCGGGGGGCATCCTGGCACATCAACACAGAGGCACAGGGCCTGGCGACAGCAGAGACAGGCATGCGCACGGACCCATCCCCTCTTACACACGCTGCAGGTGCCCCACCCCCACGAGCACACACCACACTTACACACGCTAACATGTCCGACTCTATAAACTCTCCCTCACACCTCTACCAAACCTTCCTCCTTCGCCTCCCACTCCAGACCAGACTCTTGTAGCCTCAAGAACATGTTGGCCTTTTATGGCAAATTTGAAAAAAAAATAATCGCAATTCCTGGACTTCATACCTATTCAATGATGAATAGCACCTGCTAGTGCTCTATGGGGCTTTCCTCTTCCTGTCCCATAGATATCTCGTCACCGTGCAAAGACCCATGGCCACAGTAGCAAGGGGGACTCACAGATGAGGGGGGAGAGATACACAAATAATCACGACAGGCTCTAAGTGCCAACACCCAGAAAACCCAGGGCTTCCAGGGAGTAGAGGGGCTGGTTCTGCCGGCCCCCTCGCCCGCGGGTGGGAGTAAAGGAGTAAGCGAGCCATGAGCCTGGGTAACATGGTAACTGACGGTGCCACTGGTGGCAGCAAGAAACCCAGGAGGTTGGGGGAAGCTGTGAGCTGCTCTGGCACGGGGATGTGGACTTAAGGAAACACGTGGCAACAGAGCAGAGCAGAGACCGGGGTAGATGGGGTGGCAGCCAATGAAGCAGCTTGGGTCTCCCCGCCCCGCTTTACTGATACTCTAAGCACTGGCGTCTGGTACTGGGGTCTGCCACTGGTGCTGTGGGAACCGCCCAGGTGTGTTAGAAGGAAACTGTTCATACTCACCAATGACCACGGTGTCTAAGAAGGGAAACTCCCACCCATATCTTGTTTTGTAAATCCCCTTCCCCAGCGTAAATGGGAAATGGAGTCCGAGTGGCAGTTCGGGCTAAGAAGGCACCAGGCTAAGGTACCTGTCTCCTCTCTGCTGATGCCATTTGGACTGTGCTGCAATCCTTGGCGTCAGAAGCAGCCCCCTGGCTTCCCAGCCAGTCTCCCTGTGAGCCAGCCCCCCTGAGATGACCCCCACACAGCACTGGTTATCTTCCCCCAGGACCATCTCTCTAACAAGGCATTTTCCTACCAAGGCCAGAGGATTGGGCTGAGAAATCAAGGTGACCCTTATGGGCCTCAGTGCCCTGGACCTCAGACCTCCACCCAGCGCCACTGTTACTGGTCCCTGCACCCTGATGGGCCACACACCAATGGGCTGGGGCCATACCTGCCCTCTGCATTCTTATCCGAAGTCCCAGTACAGACACTGGGCTCTGACTTGGCCTGTGCTGTGTGTGCCACTAGCTTCCAAACCCCTTGCTGAGGCTTTGTGTCTCAGAGCTGACTGACCCTGAGTGCTTCCAAACCCCTCCTGTCTGACTAGCCTGAGCCACTAGGCATCATAGGCCAGCTCTGTCTCTACTGCCCATGGACTTGGCCACCATTGGGGGGTGCTCAATGGGGAAAAGACAGTCTACATTCAGTTTTTTCATGCTTCTTCTCTGAGAAGTCTCCAAGTCTTTTGGTACTTTAACCACTTAGCAGGTAGGTTCCAAGGACTACTTTAAGGACCAAGAAGCTGGACACGAGGAATTAAAAGGGAGGAAAAGTGCTGGAACAGGCAGCCCAGGTTGGGGGATTCTCTAAGCACAAAGGGAATGTTGAGAGTCCAGGCAGTCTTTACATGAGCAACAGCAAGTTGAGGGAGATCGTCCCGAGGGCCTTGATCTCTGTAAAGCAGGCAAGGTCACCTTTTCAAGGGACATAGCAGTGAAACAGAAGGGGCACAGATTTAGAATGGTTACTGTGAGGCATGAGAGGAGGAAAGGTAGGCATGGATAAAAGCAAGACTAAGGAGAAGGGGAGATGTAGCTAGGGGGCGCCTGGGTGGCTCAGTGGGTTAAGCCTCTGCCATCGGCTCAGGTCATGATTTTGGGGTCCTGGCATCAAGCCCTGCATCAGGCTCTCTGCTCAGCAGGGAGCCTGCTTCCCCTCTCTCTCTGCCTGCCTCTCTGCCTACTTGTGATCTCTCTATGTCAAATAAATAAAAATCTTAAAAAAAATTTTTTTTTAAATTCTATGGTGAGTGCTGTGAAGTGTGTAAATCTGGCGATTCACAGACCTGTACCCCTGGGGCTAATAATACATTATATGTTAATAAAAATTTTTTAAAAATTTAAAACATTTGAAAAGGAACTTTTACCTAGAAAAAAAATTTTTTTAAATAAAATAATTTTACATTTAACCCTCTAACCAAGAGCCCTGGGGCAGAAGGAAGGATGGCAGGTTAATCAAGGACAGAGTCAAAAGCGACCCCTCCTGGTAACAAGAAGTCTTTACCTCCCCAAAAAGGGAGGTCAGACTGTTATGGGCGGCTACACCACGATGAGCACCAGCACGATGCAGGCCAAGTGTGCAGGTTGCAGACTCATTTCACTTCTGTGGAATTGAGGGTTGATCTCAGAGGGTTCTTGTGAGGGGTTAATCAAGTGAGCCCTGGGTGAAGCACCTGGCACAGGGCCTGGCACACACGGGGTATCTGACAGATGTGAGTTCACTTCCTGCACTGTTTCTCCTTTGCCAAGTGTTCGATCCCTAAGAAAGGAACAGGAAGAGCAATGGAAAATACTTAACCGTCAGGGGACACAGGTAAGGCCCATGACACTGATAGTGGACAACAAATGCCCAGCAGCTGTGCACTCC
The DNA here is from genome assembly GCA_004024625.1 of Mellivora capensis. Lineage (NCBI taxonomy): Eukaryota > Metazoa > Chordata > Mammalia > Carnivora > Mustelidae > Mellivora > Mellivora capensis. Next base: position 93,091 of record PISX010006131.1, read on the forward strand.
CCGGCATGCTCACTCTTCTCCAGAATCTTTATTTAGTCCCTTGTGCACTGGCCCTGCTCTTATCTTTAGACCTGCTTGTCTCTCTTATAGAAGCTTCTAGAATTTCACTGTCCTCTTCCTTCTTTTGTTCTCCCTATTATTAAACCTCTCAGATGAAGAGTCAAGACCTGCTGCCTGATGTCATCACCCCATTCATTCCTGCCCCCCGCCTCCTGGCAGACAAGCTCTGTCTCCACCACGAGGAGCACCTCGCCTCCTCAGGGCCCTCTTCCTGGTCAACTCAGAGCCATGTTCCTGTCCTCAAGCTGCTTGGCTCCATCTTGAAGTGTTTCCTTCCCCACCTTTAGTGGTTTTCCACAACTCGGGTTATTCTGACCTCTTTATCCTTTTCTGCCCACCTAGCTATCACTCTAGTCTATGCAGGTTTTTATGAATCCCAGTGTCAGGTGATCCAGTTGGTTTTTCTTTGGCTTTACATCATTAGAACTTCAAGACCTTCTAGATCAGCTTCCACATTATACATTTAAGATGCTAAATACAGGAAGGCTGAGGGCAGAAGGCTACCACCCTGTACAGTAAATCCTCCTAGAGATGGTCTCTAGGTACGATTATTACCTGCCTACCTATCATCTTAGCATCCGTGCTATTTTCCTCCAGCTTACCCACAGGACTCCCTGAGTAGTGTGTGTGCAATGCCTGCAAAGTGTGCGTTTACCCGGTCTATCCTACACAATGCATTCCCGGCCCAACACATGAAGTCAAGTGGATGGAACTTCCTCTCAACGAACACCATTCCTACTTCATATCCTTGCCTCCCACAAACTATCACAGGGTCAACGCCAGCCTCCAGAGATTAAATTTCACAGGACCTAGCTCACTTTCTCTGCCGTCTGGTGGGGGTGGGGGAGGTACAAGGAGAAAATGGTTCACTTCAGTTTGCTAGCAGCTCACCTGGTTTCCCTGATACCTCAAAATTCACTTAGAGCAGGCAGCTTGGGGACTGTGGCCCTGAGTTCTCTGCAGCCAAGGCATTGGGAGAATGGAGCCCATTCTCTTTCTGATCTCCCAGAGAACGGAGAACGAGAACGGAACTTTAACAAAAAGCCTCTCCCCTATCCTCAGCGCTGTCCTTTGTCTGGGGCTTGCCCTTGCGGGTGCTGTTCATGCAGGTGCACTCTGTTTGGTCCTTTCCAGCTTTTATACGAGCCCATTTGAATACCAGGGTCTCTCGGGGTGCCTCTAAGCTTCTCCTTTCATCGGTATTATTTGGGGATCACAGTCAGAAATCACATTATTTTTAAGTTCAATATTCTTAAGTCATCTGCTGTGGTATTTCTGAACTTTCAAAGGTCTGATTTTCCAAAGCCTGCAGGGCACGTGTGGCTACGCCCAGCTTTCCCTCCCTGTCATGGAGCCACAGCAAGATGGCCTCTCTCTCTCTCTCAAGGCACCCACTTTGCCCTCATACACTAGTGTCTCCTTTGCTGTGATATTACAGCCAGGGTGGCAGTTTCCCAGTGTCTTTCTCTGCACACACCCCCGGGTAGGAACAAGTAAGGGGTTGGGGCACCAAACGCCAACCTCTCCAGTACTTAAGTGTTCAACTGGAGGAGATCTCTGGGTGTTGTGCACACTGCTGCCCGCCTCTATGTGTCTGGAGATCTGTGTCAGGGTGCACCCATCTTCCTCCTCGGCTCAGGGAGACTGTGAGGTGCACCCCAACACTTCTGGGACACTGCCCTCTCACTCTCCCGACCCATGCCTTACTTTCCAGGGCGTCCATCCTCAGGCTCAGCATTTCAACTGACGTTTAGAATCCTCTCTCTTCAGGGCTGGGCCCCTCCCCTCTTAACAAGTCTGTTTCTCCCCCACAGGGCGCACCCATTCTTGGGTCCTGCGTCACCAAGTCCAGGTGACATTTCTGAGGTTCTAATTGCCACTGTGTGTCATACCCTCAGCTGGCTTTATTACTCCTGCTTTGCTAACCATCAAAGTTCTTCCTTACGGTTCTTTTCTATGTGAAGCCACTGGACACCTCCCATAATCATGGTCCTCCCTAGCCCCTTCCCACCTGTTAATCTCGCTCCTAATTTTACGTAGTTCTTCTTCTTTCTCTTGCTTCATGCTCAATTTAATACTGGCCTGGCATTTACACATCACTGATGGGAACATAACCTCTATGCTCCACGGGACAACGTGGAAATATCTGCCATGTAGATATTATCTGCACATGTAAACTTTGGCCCAGGGACTGCACCTCAGTATCCTCACACACGTGCAAGCTCGTTCACAGAGGCGTTCCCTGTAGTAATGAACGCTGGGCAACCGCTTCCATGTCCATCAAAAGAGGACAGGCCAAACAAATTCGGGTACAGACAGATAATAAAATAATATGCAGATATAAATATAAATACATTTTTAGAAAAACATACTTGGTATGAAATAAACTCCCAGAGTGCTAAATTAGAAGGTTCAGGGGCACCTGGGGGGCTCTGTCAGTTAAGCCTCTGCCTTCAGCTCAGGTCATGATCTCAGGGTCCTGGGATCGAGTCCCACATCGGGCTCCCTGCTCAGCAGGGAGCCTGCTTCTCCCTCTCCCTCTGCCTGCTGCACCCCCCTGTTTCTGCTCTCTGTCAAATAAATAAATAAAATCTTAAAAAATAATAAATAAATTAGAAGGTCTAGAGTAGTGGGCATGTGTACAAGAACAAGGGAGAGAAGGAGCGTGTACATATATCTCTCCATGTAAAATTTGCAAATTTGCTCATCAGTGCAGCACTCTGGGAGAAGACAATACAAACAAACTGATCACAGTGGTTCCCGATGGTGGGCTTGGGGGGCATGGAAGGGGACTTTCTGCTACATATACCTTTTTGAACACTTAATTTTTGAATTGCTGGAGTGTATATTTCCCATGCTAATAAAAATCACTAAATCAAAATAAATAAAAACCCTACAATTCTCCTGCTCATGCCAGCTCTTCCCAGAGCAAATACCTCCTTCTTAGCCCCTGCTCTGTGCTCCAAGTGCATCCCTCTGGTTGCCCCAGCTCAGAAATCAGAAACCCTCCTTTCCGAGGTGCTAACCATAGGAAGGAAGAAGGATGACACCACCACCCATGCTGTAAGACATTCTGTTTTCTGCCAGAAATCCTAAAGACTCCTTCTGGTTCTCTTCATATTTGTGTATAGCTCTGATCAACTGGGCTGACTTGGCTTTCCAGGATCTGCTGGATCCCTGCTCCATTCTTTACAGAGTTCTCTGGTACTGCACGCAGCCCTCTTGGATCCCACAGAGGGATCTAGCTGCAGGCCCCCCTGCATCTGCAGGGCTTGGGGAAAACCAGACTTCCTGCTCCAAGGAAGATGCCTCCTGAAGGACTTGCCTGTGATACAGTGTGCCACCCAGAGGGTTCCTTTTGCCTCTGGCTCTTTTATGTTCCATCCTCCCAATTCTGTTTTACTTTCCATGGTAGTCATTCCTCGGCAGTCCTGCTTCTCAGGAGTAAACCTAACTGATTCAAGCCTGGGTCTCCTGAAATGACCCAGAATCACTGCAGAAGGCTCACTAGGAAAGGTAAACAGAAAACCCGGTTTTCACCCACATCTCACTGACAGACTCCTAAGCAAGGCCGGCTGCCAGGATGCTCTCGATCTGACAAGAAACCTGCACCTCAAGTTTCCTCAGGTTTCTAGAATCACTTCCATCTAGAATCACTTCCATACCTTTCTAGAGGCAGCGGGATACAGGCTTCAGGAGGAACCAGAGCCAGACAGAAAGAAGCAGCCTGCAATGCTCTGGTTCACAGCATCCTTTTTCAATTTTCACTGAAACATAAAATGGAATCTGAGGATAAAGCCTGAACTACATGGAGGAAGTTTCAGATCCTGCTGCCCCAGAAAACAAACAAAACAAAGAGAAAGGTCCTGCCTTTCCAAACCACAAGCCATGAGGCCTTGGGCTAAGTATATTTACTGGGAAAAAACCAGCAGCAGTGCAGGCTGGGAAGCAGCATTCCCCCTATTCATGTAAGTACAGCCTCTAGCGGCCTTAGCTAAATGCCTCCTTCTAACACGTCCACGCGCATGACAATGGGCGACTATTCCCCCCCACCCACCCTGGGGTTTTAAGCCTCTGGGGCTCCAGGGAGTGCAAATCGTGGCAGAACCTCTGAGCATACCAGCAAGGATTACGTTCAATTCTAAGAAGGAAAAGTGCGTTTCAAGTCATGTGGTTGTTCACGGAATATCACAGGTTGGAACAGCCTAAAAAAATTCCTCCATGTAGAAACCTAATGTTTGTACTAGCAACTGGGAAGGGCTGTTATCTGGCAGGACTGAGGCCAGCGGCTCAGGGTCTATGTTGTCTCAGGCATGAATAGCCCAGTGGAACGCAAAAACAAAGAATTCGGATTGAAACATAATCCCTCGGAAAAGAAAAAAATAAAGCAAACAGCAAAATGACTGTTTGCTTTAGCTGTACTTGGCCCAGAAGTAGGAGCTCTCCTTCTACCCCGTCTTCCCCAGAAAGGAACTCAGCTGTCCCAGGTTGGTACTAACTCTGCCTTCTCTCCAAGATGGGACTCACACCTCCTGCCACATGCTCCCTACATACAGTTCAGAAGCAGGCATGTGACCCAAACTGGCCCAATGAGATGCAATATGGGGGCTTCTGCTGGACCTCTAAGAAAGAGACTCTCTCTCTGCACAGGTTGCTTGGCTGGCAGGACCTAGAGCTGCTGAGGGCCATCCTGAGACCTCCTGAGAATAAGGCTAAAGCAGAACCAAGCCATACGCTAAGGCTGATTTTTAATGGCACCCAGAGGTCACTTGGATCTAGTGGTATGGGACTTTAAACCCTAGACATGTCAAGTTGTGTGACCTAATAACCCCCACCTTTACTTATTTTTTTAAATTTAAGTGGTTTTGAGTTTTCTTTAACACTTTAAGACTTCTCAGAGTTTACTGAATTCTGCTGCCAGAGCCTCAACGTATGTTCACGTGTAATCATACAACTTGAAACACTGGTTAAAAAGCAAAAACAACAACAACAACAATAACAATAACAAAACAACAACAAAAACAAAAACCCTCTAAACCTGGAGAAAATTCAGTTTCCCTCTTTCCTTTTCTTGCATTTAAGAAGCAAAGTCTATTCAACTAACACTTCACCCAGATAAGCTTTCAATCTGTGGGACTTCGCAGTTTTTCAATATACCTCAATCTATACCACCATCCACAGCATGCTTAATGACAATTGGTAAGTAATAGATAAAAGCTCTATGTTACTGTGTCCAGCACTATGCTAAGGACTACACACTCAAGGTCTCGTTCCCTCCTCAGAATCAGCCAGGAAATCTCAGGAGTTACTCTCTCCATTTCACAGAGGAAAAGCAGAGGTTACATGACTTGCCCAAGATCTCAAAGCTGCAGTTGGAAGATCTGATTGGAGGGCCTGCACTTTTAAGCACTAGAACACACTGTCTTCAGTGTAATGGAGAGTTCTTCCTTTGGCAACACTACATACCAATGAGCAACTTCTCAAAAGCAATGAATAGAACTGCCCACATATTACAAGTGTCTCTATCACCAGTGTTTACCCAGTAAACACAGCAATAGGGCAGGTTTCAGTGCACACAATGGTGTGTGGAACAAGAAAGGAACAAGATCAATTTTTAGATTTTGGAGATTCCTAAACATGTATGTGTGTGTGTGTGTGTGTGTGTGTGCGCCTATGTGCGCGGGCGCATATGTGCATGTGCATGAAGATAAACCAAATACCTGTATCATGCCAGATACTATGACAGGGACTTAACTTTTGTGATTTGATTTGGACTTCCCACAGTTACCCATTGTCCAGATAAAGAAATTGAAGTTCAGAGAAATTAAGTAGCTAGCTTGCTGAATGAAATTCAAAGACCTACTAAGCACGTAGGTCAGTAATTGAACCAAGGTGCTTCTAAACCTAAAGCCTATCTTCTTTCCACATCTTACATTGCCAGGTACAAATAGAAGAACTTAGAGATAGAGGTACATGGAAGGTAGTTATCTAAGGTTAAAACAGGATATTCTCTCTCAACAGAAGCAGCTCTGAGCCTAGAATTTATCCAAGACATTCATCCCAAAAAGGAGTCTGGCATGCTCTGGCCAATGGCATTATGGAGCCTGAAACAAAAACTGTAACAATGCAGGAAAACATTGCATGGGCTTGTTCCTATGACCTATCAGGAGAAAAGAAGCACATAATCTAAGGGTTCCATCTGGGTCTGTGAAATGTGCTCCTCTGATATGGGGATAGTGGCCTACTGGGCAGCAGACTTCATCCCAGTACATGGTCATTACCTTGGCTCTCACAGAGGACATCTTGGATCCCTTCACATCTCGTCTGATCCTTCCCCACCTACTGCCTTCCCTTCTATCCTTGTCAGCAGCTTGAGGGAGGATAAAGCCTTAGAGCCAAAACTGGGTGGTTTGGGCACTGCTGAAATTTGCAGCCACAGCAAAACCTGATAACTTGGTATTAACAGATCATTGCGTCTCTTGTGCATAGACACTTCTGGCTGCCAGGCTTGGGGTTGACCAGATGGCCTGAGTCCACATTAGACTAGCTTCCCCTGCTCTGAGTTTAGAACAGTACATACCCACCCCCGGCCCCCCGAATTTGGTATATCACACTCACCTCTGCTTTTCTCTGCTTCTCCTCCTGCTCTCTCTGCTCCTTCTCCATGCCAACCAGCTTGAGCTTCAGCTCAGAAACTTCAGTCATCAGATCGAGCTTCTGGGTCTCAAGAGATGTGCGGCTTAGCAGCTCCTGCAAGCAAAACCAGATCTCAAAATCACAGCCTCCCTGGCAACAAGGCAACTGTAGCTCCATCCAGAGCGCAGAAGGCAATCTCTAAGTTATATGTTGGACAACAGAGTTGAGACTGCTACATGGGAGCCACGGGGCTAGTAGGGATGGATCTGGGCTGCTCCTGGGTCATTCAGGGAGAGCACAGCCCCTGCTACTACCCATTGTGCTCTGAGAAACGATGTGGACTATAGCACTCAAAAAAATGTTTGCCTCATAACCTCTTTGATATCAGCCACAGCAACTTCTTTCAAGAAATGTCACCAAAGGCAAAGGAAACAAAAGCAAAAATGAACTTTTGGGACTTCATCAAGATCAAAAGCTTCTGCACAGCAAAGGAGACAGTCAACAAAACAAAGAGGCAACCCACGGAATGGGAGAAGATATTTGCAAATGACAGTTCAGACAAAAGGTTGATATCCAGGATCTATAAAGAACTTCTCAAACTCAACACAT